>JAQQZT010000006.1:25438791-25452070 GCA_030068275.1 Clarias platycephalus | reverse complement strand
CACACACACACACACACACACACACACACACACACACACACACACACACACACACACACACACACACACACTGTGGTCAAGCTTCGTTGCTTCAGAGACAGAATATTTGCTTTGTAAATCAGGCCATGTTTCACCTCCACAACTCTGTCCCACAGAGGAAAAACACACACACACGCGCACACACACAAGCGTCTATCGTGTTTAACAAGCAAGACGGTGAGAAAAACCAACAGCTTGAACAAGGCAGCTGCGATCACACAAGCATCGCTGTGAGGAAATAAAAAGAGAACTACGACCATTTCATTTTCAGGTTCCTCTAAATTTGCATCTCTTCGTGCACATCCATAAATATGTGTAGTTTAATGAGGGTGGGCCGTCCGGGATCCTGGATCATTTGGTTAGAACATTAAAGAGTTACTTATTCTACATGGTTGACGTATTTATGAATAACAGGTTAGCGTTCAGAGGAACTTTTTACAGAATTCCCAAATCGGTTACAGTTTTGTGCGGACGCAGCAAATATAGCTTGAGCGAATCGCGCGGTCCAGTGTTGTCGTGCGGAAAATTTAATCAGTGTTAGAAATTTATAAACAGCAACATGGTTCCACCTAAACACCTCAGACACACCCTAAATGTGCCTAGACCAGGGTTAGTCCCGGTAGTTCTACCTTTTAAAGTCATGATGCTCTACGTACAGGAAGCAGACGGCGCCCTGACTCGTCTCGTAGCAGACTCGCGGCTATAAAATACTTCATTTGTTTAAGCTGATGAGTCGATTTCCATCCCGCAGAGCGAGTGAGTGTACTGCAAGAAACAGGAGAGATGGAGACGTTTACTCTCGTTTTCAAGCTTAAATCGGGGCGTGTCTCGGAGCCAGCCGAGGCGGGGAAGTTAGGTTAAGCGTTCATTTGTCACATATACATTACGTTCTTCACATATTCCGGCACAATCGGGGTCAAAGTAATGATGCAGCGCACCTGGGTTAAGGGCCTTGCTCAGGGGTCCAACAGCGGCAACCTGGTGTATCTGGGGTTCGAACCGCTGACCTTCTGGTCAGTAACTCAGGGGCAGTGGTGGACAGAGGGTTAAGTCACAAAAAAAAGTGGACAAATCAAGTCCAGGATTATCACTACACATCTCGCGTGTCTTCACCTGTAGCGGCTTCCTCTATATCGAAAAAGTCCACGGTTAAAGTTAACGTAGCGAAACACCTTCAAATCGTTTTACTTGTAGCTGAAAAATAAATCATTAACGACATTACACTGTAGCGGCTCAGAGGAAACATGTGGTTGGTAGTTGTACCCTTGATGGGGGGAGTGCCCTAATGAGTGCCTTAATGAGGGGTGGGAACTGGCTACGATCAAATTAGGGCGAAAAATACAAAAATAAATAAATAAATAAATAAAAACCGGATCCAATTCCTCACACCATCACGGTTTTCTGATGAAAAGCTCTACACGGGTGGCGGTATTTATTCCAACCTGCTGAACGTAGTAAGCGTGTGATAAGAGCGCGGTGCAATCAGATCAAATATCATCACCATCATCATAACTCGGTGCAACACACCTGGGGTGTGTGTGATCGTGTGTGTGTGCGGGCGCGAGTGTGAGTGAGAGGAAATTAATGACAACGTGATGGACGCTTTGAGAACCTGACAGGATCGCGACTAGGAAGGAGTGTGAACCTGAAACGTTAATGTACATTAGACCATTTTGACCTCGTTTCACAATGCGGTATTTTTAGGACGCAGTGGGAACTTAGTGGTCCTCATCAGAGTGTGACGGGGTGTTAAAGAGAGACGTTAATACTGAGAGGAGAAGAAAGAAGTTAATGCCGAAAGAGAGAGAGAGAGAGAGAGAGAGAGAGGAGCATGACTGAGACAGATAGAGACAGAGAGAGAGACAAAGAGACAGAGAGACAGAGACAAAGACAGAGACAGACAGACAGAGGCACAAAGAACAAAGAGTGAGAGAGACAGAGTGAGAGAGACAGAGACATGTATGTTGTATTACAGACTGTATGATGGATCCGAGTGAATTGACAGGTGCAGGATGAAAAGGGGAGGAGTTTGCAGTGTTGCTGTAAGATCCAGTGTCACCTGCATCAGGTACATATTGGGAACCGGACATGAACACACACACACGAGCTGAACTTTTCCACTCCATCCCGAGTGTGTTTAGTAAACACATCCACTAATCCCATATAATTGCGCACACACACGGTTTATCACCATGGAGACCAGGCACACAAAAAAAAGTGTGGTTGTGATGTAAAAGGTCGGGATGTGGCATTCACACAAGTGTGCAGCGAGCACTTCTGCCTTTCATACTCACTTCTTCCTTTCAGGTTTGGGTGTGAGCTCAAAACTCGACACAAAAGAGGTTTCTGTTTTAATCAGAGGGAATCAGAGCGGAGGCGAAAAAAAAAAAAAAAAAAACGAGAAAAATGCACAAGACGTTCCACAGAGCTGGCGAATAAAATGAGAAATTTTTTCAGATGGAAGAACAATCTGTAGATATTAACTGAGCAACCTCTCGCAGGTGCATTAATAGCAGCTAGCGTTTCATTTCCTAGCTTCATAACTAGCAGACTTCCCCCTCAGCGAGGCTTTCACCTCGTCTTTTTGTTGCAGAGAAACCACAAACGAGTCGTAACCTCCTCCGTGTAGCAGCCTAAAGCGCACGGCCTCACCTCTGGCTCTCACGAAGAGGCGCTGAAACTGGAGACTCCTTCCACGAGCGAAGGAAGCCGAGAACGAGCTGTTGCTATAGAAAACATAGCGTGTAATTAATTATACGTCACGAGTTCCGACGGCTCTTGTAGAAAACTAATCTCTTCTCTGCTGACCAATCAGAATGCAGAATCCAGGATCAATGAGGGACCATGGCGTGAAAAGTCTCGCTTAAAATCGATATCGCGCGTATTATTGTGGTTCAACATCATCTGTTCAGAAACGTGACCTCGGATTAACCCAGATATTAAACATCTGGAATTTACAGCTATTTTCTCAGATTTGGTTCAGCAACCTGAAAAAAAAAAAAAAAAAAAAAAAGAAGCCACTCATCCTGTCAAGTGTGGTATCTATAGCATGCACGTGGTGGTGACTCAAAGTGACACACACACACAGGCGTGTTAAAATATCCGGTATGACTGTATATCCTTTGCATTTTGTACTAGAAGTTTTCTCTTTTCATTATTATTTTTTAACTCAGCATCAACATTTAACATTCGAGTAGTTTTGAAAATGATTGAAAGTATTTAAATCAACAATGAAACATCGTGTAACTTGTGGTGGTGTTTGTTTAAAAGTCGTGTCTCGTAAACAGCCATAATCTTTTCTCCCTGCTCCGCACTCCGGTCCAGCAGGTGGCAGTACTGCACCGACCGCTCCTTAATCTCCTAAGAAGAAGTTGTGGCAAAATTTTTTTTTTGTTTTTTTTCCTTGTTTGCTTGTTTGTTTTTTAAGATGCAAACAGTTTGTATTTTCTGTAAAGCTGAGTGATATTTTTTAAGGAATTCACTAATTGTCCTTGAAAAGACAGTTTAAGATTCGTAAATTTACCGAAATAATAAAAAAATTGTGAATCGATTCTGAAAGCGGCGGCGCTTTTTGCGAAAGTCAGAAAGTTTAAAAAATAAATAATTAAACAAAAACAAATAAACTGCAAAAAGTGATATCTTAGCAAGTGAAAATTTAAGATCAATAAGCTTATTTCTAGACTAATTTAGGTGTAAACTGACGGAAGTGAAATGATCTGCCAATAGGACAGAATTTTTTAAAAAATGTCTCCAGAAATAAGTTTAATGATAATATATTTATATAAGTCATTTCAGATAAATTTGACTAGATTCAAGAAGTTTTACACATAAATAAATAAGTTTTTAAAGACCAGCGTATCCACCATAACTATGTTGCTGCCCGAGATTCTGACCAACAACTGTCGAATCCAACCACAAATGATTTCTTCAACTAAACGTGGGCGGAGCTCGAGTTAGACTTTTTCATTAAGATCAACGCTCGTTAACTCACCTGGGTCATCTTAGCCAAATCGAGCGACGGCCTCTGTTTGTGGGGTTCGTCCGGTCGACGGCGCTTCATCCCGATCTTCTGGTCGTTCAGTACGCAAGGCTGCGACTGGCTCCGTGGAAGTCCTCCCGCCTCGGAGGAGGCGGAGTCCGGAGAACCGGCCTCCGGGGCGGCGGCGTCGATCTCGGCCAGGCAAATCCTCTCATGAGAACAGCAAAACGAGCGAGACGGGTCAAAAGTCACTGCTGTGAACGACCGAGGGAATGCCGTCTCCGGAAGGTTCGAGCGGGCGGGGAAGCTGAAACTGGAGCTCCGCTGCATGCTGGAGAAGATGGACGAGGACGAGGACGAAGACGAGGGCAAAATGGCCCCGCCGCTGTGACAGCGCCGCTTCTCCACGGCCGTCCAAAGCCGCGAGGCCTGCGGGCGCCACTGGGACCGCCAGCTCAGCTCGTCGGAGCAGGACCGAGACCGGCACTGCCGCTTGCTGGGTGACGGCGCTTCGCTCAAGCTCAGGTCCCGGAGAAGGCCACTGATGGAGCTGGCGCTGCTCCCACCCGAGTCCCACAGGCTCTCCAGACTTGAACCCACAGGACGCTGGGCAACACGCTGGGCAAAGTCTGAAAAACAAACACAAACAAGGAGAACGCCATATTATCATCTCAACGTCTTTTCCATCCCTGGGCTTGTGAGATATGCCTGATGCAAACCGTTACCATGACCACCAGTTTGTTCAAGTTTGGTCAGGTTTGTTTGGAGTGGCGCCAACGAGATGATTTCTTGATTCAACCAGTTCATTACTTTGAGTTTGTGCTTTGACTGTGTGGATAAAACTGAGCGTAGAAATCACATCAGGGGCAGACTACATCTCTTTTTTCGCGCTAGTCTCACTTCAGGTGGAGACATTTGTCTCAGCTTGTGCCGCATTGTCGACATTACTGTCTGGGCTGCACCTAGTGAGTTTTTCAGAAATTCTGAATCATAAGCTGGCACGAGTCAGAAGAACAGATTACATGGAATACCATTTCATAGGCATTTCTCATATATTTAAGGCTTCTCCACGGTAATACTCATAACAATGGAGACTTATCTATGTATAAACATGACACTGAGGAATTAGGACCAGGAATTAGTGCTGAGGTTCACGCCTTTTGAACAGGAAGCCAGGAACGATCATGAGTCGGGTGTACAAGTCCCAACACCGAGTCCGTCACGTTACTGAGGAAGGGTTTAGCCATTACAGTGAGAGATTTATTATTATTATTATTATTATTATTTTAATATACTGCTCATGGAGGCAGCCTTTTCGGGTCATTGTTCCCTGTGGCGTCACTGGACGACCGGACCGAGTCCCCCACCATCACCCCACCTGTAACCTACACCATCACTTCTTTCTGTGGCGTCTTTACAAGTGAGGACACCGCTCTCAGACATCTAGTGTCAATCTTCTGATTATAAAATCATTATTAATTAACCGATGTTAACCACATGTTTGGAAAAGTCATTAAAGGAGTTCCTGGGAGGCCGGCGTTTCAGACCTGAAGCGGGTAGTCCGATCGCGACTCAGAACTTTCTACCTTGATGGTGTCCAAGCTCTAGTGACACACTGGGATAAGTGCATTAGTGTATCAGGGGATTATATAGAGATATAAAGAGAGTTTTTACTCTCAGTACTGTGTTCTGTTATTCTGCGCCGTTTTCACAAGTCCAACTTTGACTCAAACAGAACACGCTCATCTCTGCAGACGAATGAGAACCGCGAGAGTCAGAGAGAAACCTCGATTATCAGAGGGGTCTCGGTGTACAGCACGCTTTCAGGAAGAGCTGCTTGTATAAACCTAAGGGTGGGGGGGGGGGGGGGGGGTAATCATGGGGGAGGAGACGGTGCGAAAGGAAGAGTGTGTAAAAACCAGCCCGTGTTTTTGTGTAAGTGGAACAGAAATAGCTGCGTCTGATTGGTGGCAGACTGCCAGGACCGGAGACGGGCCTCGTCCCAGCATACACCACAACCATCTGTAGCAGTCTAGACACGCGAGCTTCACTCTCGGGCGCCGCCGACTCGCTTGCACATGTACGTTTATATATCCACATAACGAACAGGGTCGCATGAGCGGTCGTGTGGCGCACCTGGGAAACAAACGTCAGCGCGATGTTTAAAAGCGAAGCCGGAACGTTCGCCTGATGAGCGTTGCGCATCTTCCTGTTTTTATTTTTAAACCGCTTGGTGACAGACAGGCTCGGCCAAGTTCCCACCAAGGAAAACATCTGCTTTTCTGACTTCTGCACAGGACGCGGTGTTCTCTAGGTCAGGGTTCCGCCAGGACGAGGTGGCGGTTCCTCACGTATAAATCCTTGCTAAGATCGAGCTGGACATTAGCGCTTCACTTTTTCAAGGAGGGAGGGAGGGAGGGGGGAATTTTTCTGAAGTCAGAAACAAAAATGGCTCTGTGCTGGAGGACCGGGGTCAGGGGCGAACAATAAGCGCCCGTGAGAGCGTACGCCGGCGTGGGCATGGCGCTCGGCTCCCGGGCTAGACGCTAGCACAAAAACAAAAAGACGTCATTCTGGGGTTGGGGTTGTTTACTAGCGTTTCACAACCAGATCATTTTCATCCGAATTAGTAACAACAATAACTTTATGAAATAGAAATATCGACAAATTATTCAGCTCAGATCCCCAACCCCGCGACCTCTACCAGCCCGATACCTGCTAACCAGCTAGTCAACTCAGACCCACAACACAAGCCAGACCCCTACAATAATATTTGTATTGTACACCGATATTAGCCAGATTAGCTAACTAGCCAGGTTAGCATGCTTGTGTTTCCACCTGATCTAATGAGCTAATAATCTGCATACAGGATGTGATTGGTTCGGCTTATTTTGTGACATCACTTCCACTAACTGATCTCATACATAGCTCCGCCCCTAAATGACTAGTTCATATAGATAAATATAAACATAAATAAAAAATCTGGGAAAATGTTACATATAAACATTTAGTCCTAACAGTTTAAAACTATATGTTTACAATGAATATGCAAATCAAGAGTTAAACTTGAAACTTGAGCTCAAAGGCTTAACGTATATTTTAAAAAATCTTTATTACATCCTAATAAAATATACGTACAGCAATAAATTTAGCATTAGAATATTTACATTTTTCCTTTCCTGAAGTGTGTCTACTTTTTTTTGGGGTGATTGTGTATACAAATATAAAAAATTTAATAACAGTGAGTTTGTTCTTATATTTTGGATTTAGGGGCGGGGCTACATATAAACTCGTTTAACGAGGTCACCAAGGCTTGAAGTTTTGGACAGAGATTGCCGATCAAGCTATGAGGATAAAAGTTAGTTGAATTTAATCGGGTAGTTGTTTTTGCGAATTTGGGAACGTTAGCATACTATTTAGCATGCTGCTTATCCGCACATTTAAAGGTGTTTAATGAACTTAAACTTTTTAATAGTGATTGTGGCGTGAAGGAGCGAGGTGTTCTGTTAAAGGGAGAGAATATTATGTAACACACTGAAGCAAGCTTTCACCTCAGGAGAACCCTATCGGAAGTGGTAACATCTGCGAGATTAAAGCGAACCGCTATCAGGTGACAGAGCTCGACGCAGAGCCGGCCCAGGTGTTCGTGCAGGGAGCTGAACACCACGGCACTTTTCGGTTTTAGGCTTTTCTGAGAGGTGGAGGATCGTTCCAGCGATCCTTCAAACTGCCAAGGGCGCAATTAGCTGTGATGTCGGGCGATGACCTACAAAGCAGAAGGTTAACACGGGAGACAATGAATGGGTTACACCACTTACCCATGATTCCACAGGAGAAGAGGGTCGTTCCCTGGCTCATGGTCGATGGCTCGCGCTGTGGAAAGAAAAAACATCCAATTAAAAAAAAATAATAAAAAAAATCAGTTATGAAAATTACAGCAGGTCAACTCCAAGGACTTACCCCCAGAACCATCAATCCCAACCCCTAAACTTTGACACTCTGCAAAAGGAACTAGACAATGCCCAAACGTGACCTCTGACCCCAGCTTTCTCACGAGCCACAACTCGTGAAAGGACAATTGTGGCCACTAAAAGGAGACGGCGTGAACAAATGGGACGATGTACCCAGCAAGGAGCGTCGAGTGAAACCCCTCCACCGCGTCGATCGTGCGTGCACAATGAAGACAGGAAACCAAAGCCTCCCTCCCACCCACCCGCCGTTAGGTGCTGAAAAGCTCGCAGCCAACAATGACGAGCTCATGCAAACCACAACCGGCTCTCAGCCCGTGGAAACTGGTGCACTCAAAGCAGATGCTCGCTAGCAGCCGAGACGCGCGCTGGGTCTCGAGGTGTAGCTTTGGGCTACGGTTAAAAGGGTCAAGGTTAAAGAAGAGTGCTTTGAGGTTGTTTTTTGTTAAAAGTCCAACACGCTTGACTTGTGTGTGTGAAAAAAGTGAAAGGTGCAAAAATCTGTTTTCAACACCATCATGTGTTCAGGTCACGTTTGCTCTTAACAGGAGGGAAGCTCTGGGATTTTACTGTAGAGTTTAGGGATCAGTGTTTTCCCCGCAAACAACTCGCACTTACCACCTTACATCCTCACAGAGTCGACATCATTTAGCATATTTATTTCTAAGGTAGATAATGGAAAACTTCTGACTAACTACGCTGACTATTGAAAGCGTCATCACTTTTAGATCGCATTCCTTTGTTACATGACCTAAATTCTTTTGGGTTATTTATTATTATTATTTTTTTTTAACCAGAAGCTTGTAATCATCGTAAAATTCCAACATTGTGTTTTTCTTATCGCTTCAGCAACATAAACAAGCCATTTTAAAAATTCTAAATTTGCACTAGTTAATCTTATTTTTGTTTTATTTTTTATAACGTATTTCTCTCATCACAGTATATTTTACTTTTGTACAGCATATTTTATTTTTACTATTTGAATTTGAATTTGAACAAGGCATGGGCGGTAGCTAGAGCTAGCTATACAACAATAATGCGTATGACATTAAACAGTAACATTATCTGAAAGAAAAAACATGCCAAGGTTGAATTTTGCGGAAGAGAAAACACAAACAGCGCACAAATAGTAGCGTATTACGTTTTTGGTTCCAGCTCAGGTCATGTCCGTATTTAAAAGATGCGATTTTATTCAAACAGAGGGAAATTTGTGATTTCTATGGAAACGCATCTACCATTTTTTCGAACTAAAAGTTGGGATAGTCAGTACAGATATTTCCTTCGACAAATGAGTTTTAGTAGCTAATTGTGGTAGGATTGACTGTTTAATAAATTTTTTTATATTGTTATTATAAAAAACTACTTTGTAAAGATTGTAAAAAACTTGACTCTTGTACGATTTACGCATTTTGAAGCTTTTAAAACGTTGTGCTTTGTTTAAACCTAACTATAATACAATTAGACATAATTTGCTGGAGATTAACGAAAGATAATGGTGTTCGTTCAGTGCTTAAAAACACTGTCTAGGAAGTTGGGGATATTTTATACTTGACAAGACATGGTCACTTTGTGTCTTCCAAAAAGACGTAACAGTACAGCAGTTTAATGTCAATTTTTTTGGTATTTATGTTTGATCCATCATGAGGTCAGATAAACATCTAAAACGAGACAAACTCAACTTGTTAAAAAAAAACTACCAAAACAATGCTTGAATAAAATAATAATAATATTAATAAATTATTTAAAAAATAGAAAATAAGAAAATCACTTTAAAAAAAATATACATATATGTTTCCAAAATCAAGATGTATAAAAGAAAAAAGATGAATATATCCTTTCCATTTGTGTTTTTTTTTTTCCCATCGGATATGTTGGCATGATCAGCTGAAAGGGGCGGGGCTTTAAGGGGCGTGGCTTTGCATTAACATTTACACTAATATCATTAACACTAATACACTAATATTAAGCTGTGATTTGAATTATAGGTAGACCTTCTGACCAATCAGAACAGAGAACTCGACTCTGGAGTGTATTGTATACGTGTGTATTTTGTGTCCATGCCAAGTTGCTTTTTTTTTTTTTTTTGTTATTGCTGGAATCCTGATTGGAGAAGCGGATGTAGCGGGCGTAAGCGTTAAGTAGCCTTACTTTAGATAGTAACCAGTAACAGCAGTACATATGTGTAAACATTTATAAAAACTATAAATTAGTCGCCTGTATGAACCATTTTTACAGATTAGTTTTAGCTCGCCTGTCGGATGCGCATGAAGCCTGAGTAATTGGGAGATTTTGGAAATGACAGGAACCTCTATGGAACTCCCGAGAACCGTGACTGGTAAAGTTCGAACGACGACACGCCTTCTTTCGAACACACTTTGAGCGTTGCAAGCGGTCCTGACATCACTTCCCATCTTTTTTTTTTTTTTTTCCTAAGAAAGTAAACGTCATGAATGTTAAAGCCTTTGTAGTGGACATCCGCTCGCTCCTGTGAAGTCGTGACAGGAAGACGAGGTCCCCCCCCCCCCCCGAGGGTAGCGAAGACGTCAGCGCAAACGCGTCGTTACATAAACAGAAAGTCGGTAGCGACGGAGAGCTTCGTTCTTACCAAGTCCAAGCTCGAGTCTTTGGAGGTTACATCATCGACAACCTTCTTTTCCAGTGTTTTAGTCTGAATGATCACCATGACCGCGCACATCTTCGCAAAAGCCCATTTCAGCGAGAGGAACAGCCACGAGCGTCCATCTTTACACGGTAGATGATGATGATTTGCTCACGCTCCCATCTGGCCCCTTTTTACTTCTGGAATGTTCTTCGAGAGGAGCCCTCTTGACCCTGAGGAAACAAAAGAAAAGATGCGGGGTTTAGCGTTCGACTTCCCACGACGCCATCAAAAAACACACACACACGGACAGAAGAAGCTGTGGGCTAAACACCGACGTGTCTCATTACTGTTATTGTATCCTACTGGAGAGGAATAAATCACACCAGGGTGGTGCTGTGACAGGACAATAATCAGTTCCAGGGTTGGTGTGAACACGTAGGGTTACTGTTTTGTTTTTTTAAGAAAAAAAAAAAATGCATAAGCTACAGGATTTAAATGACATGTTTTTCTTTATGTATCTTAGTCTCATGAGTTGTGATTAAAGTTTTGGGAGGGAAGCAGCAGATCGTCGGGTTTACAATTAGTCTGCGGCGTTCCTAAATGTGACCGATCAATAAATCAAAGCTAATAAAAGCACTCGTGAGTCTTTCGGAGCCTTTATGTCGGCCGCGTAATCCGTCTCTATCGCGAGCCGCGTGTTCAGAGGTTAAGGCCGGGTCGTGTAATCAGCTCATCGAGACGCGGGCCGAGAATAGCCCTGACCCTGCGTTTATCAAAACATACACCCTTTTCCTCCTGCGAAGTAAATACGCCTGCCGCTCGAACCCTGCTGATTACTGCCACATGCACTCCAGAGCTTCCCCGACAATCACTCGGCTGTTTTCAGGACCGACCGCTCGACTCGACCTCGCCTGATTACATCACCGTGTGCTCCGGCAGACCCGTCTCGCTGAAATGTTCCAGCAGAAAATATAAACGTAAACATGTACAGAAGGTGATCCAGAAGGGTCGGCGTTACATAAAAAGCTGAACGAGTTGCAGTTTTAAAGAGAAAGTGTGGCATGGAAAAAAAAAAAAAAAAAATGTATAAATAAAACACACATGCTGGTCTTATTTTAACAAAACGCTATTAGTGTGATAAAGTGGTCATTTATATATATTTCAATTTATATAATTTATTCTAAATATAATTTATTGTATGTTTTCTAGGAATAAAAACCTATAAATTATTTGTATTCGTAACTCGCACGTACCGGCGGGACAAATTTCAGACAGATGTTTGCGTAACGCTAAACTCGCTATCTTTCCTAGCTAGTTAGCTTCCAGACTTTAAGCATTAATCACCTTAATCGATAACGTGATCGATAACAGTACGGTTATGTACTTTTTATGACTTTTCTCACTACTGCATCGAGTCAAGTGATAGACAGGACGTTTAACATTGAAACTACAAAGTTTTCACTTTGTGTGTTAGCTTGTTACTAGCATCACCTGCTAAACTGTCCCAGAATGCACAGCAACCGGAGGCGATTTTCCTTTTTTTCTAACATACAGCTATACGTAGCTCTACTCATGTATGTGGAAGAGGGCGGACAGCGCTTCCCTCCAAACGAGCAGAGAAGAAAAACAAATTTTTAACCGCCCCTTCGTTTTGTTCTAATCTGGATCTTTTACAAGCGTCGCCATAAGACGTCTGCGATGTCTCAGAGGCGCATAATTTCCTTATCATGGTTTCAGCCCTGACGTCAATACAGTCATTTTGAAGCACACCCCCCCTCCCCCCGTGTGGGTGATGTATAATCAGGATCATCCCGCTCTCCTGTCTGAGGACATCAACGGTAATCACGGCCGAAAAGCGACCACCCGGTCTGAGGAAGGCTTCACCCCCGAGGGAGGAAACTGAACAGACGCGGCTTGGGCTCGTTAGCCAGAAGGAAAAAAACAAAAACAAACAAACAAACGCGGATACATTACTCGTACGGGACTTCTCATTAAACACTAACAGAAGTGACTTTAAGTGAATCTGTAATAATCTTCTGGATGAATCTCGTTTCCGAACTTCGAGAACTTCTGGAATGTTCCGGAATTGCAAACGCTTCTCATGTGCATCGTATAAAAGAACTGCAGTCATATATGAAGGGCGTTCGAGTCAAAGCGGGACTTTTGATACCCGTACGGAATAACAGAACACGGTTCTGAGAGTAAAACTTACTTTATTTCTCTATATAATCCCCTGATACACTAATGCACTTATCACAGTGCCGGGGCCATGATCTGAAACGCCGGCCTCCCAGGAACTCCTGTAATGACTTTTCCCAAACATGTGGAAATGTCTTGGAGGAGGTCAGGACCGTACGGGGGATGTGGCGATGTGTGTAGTGTACAGTTCCCACACACAGATGTGTCAAGGTATCCGTTGATTTTCAAGGATCAGCTGAATGTTCCACGTCACCCGAGATCGTTATTCACCTACGGCCTTATTTAAAACGTTCAAATGTTTTTTACTGCGGCGGAGAGTCTCATCACCGTACTGTGCTTCTGTAAGTCTTCTGTAAACGTCAATCACGGTAACGATTTCATTCACCAGAAATTTCCTCACAAATCTCGGTTTGACCCGAACAAACCTTTTTTTTTTTTGGACACAGTGAGCCCAAATTCTGGGTGGGGGGGGGGGGGGGGGGGGTTTTGCCG
>JAQQZT010000006.1:25426496-25438691 GCA_030068275.1 Clarias platycephalus | reverse complement strand
CCCCCCCCCCCCCCCCCCCCCCCCCCCCCCCCCCCCCCCCCCCCCCCCCCCCCCCCCCCCCCCCCCCCCGGAGGGCAGATTTAGATCGTTCTCTTCCAGTTTTCTGTGCGGTTGGTTAAACACACCCTCACGATGCGGTGGAATAATGACCGGGAGCGACAGACGGTTTGCCTCCAGGACGAGCGCGCGTCTCTGTCTTTGTTACACCTGAAAGGGCTAGGAAGCCGCCAGGACCTCGGGACAAACGAGCCCGAGCTCAGCTTTGCATCGCACGCGGGGAGACACAATGAGAGCACCGGCGTGAACAGGGGGGGGAAAAACAAACACAAAAATACAAAACAACATGCTCGGAAAACTGTGCTCACGAACTGGAGCGCTGAGTAAACACTGGTGTGTGTGTGTGTGTGTGTGTGTGTGTGTGTGTGTGTGTGTGTGTGTGTGTGAGAGAAATACAGAAAGCTGGAGGTGGAGCGGACCAGCATGAACACCATCTCTCAGTCAGCTATAATACAAAGACGTGTCTTTAACCCAAAGGTGACATTTAGAAGATTAATGACGTTCTTTACAGAAAATTACTTCCATCAGCTACAAAGGTGATGATGATGATGATGATGATGAGTGGGAAGATTGCATGTTGCACTTGCGGTTTTTCTAAAGGTGTAAATATTATTAAAATAATAATAATTTTAAAAAAAATAAAAAAAGAAGTCGTCCACTATATTATATGTAGTTTAATATCTTTCAATTAAAAAAAAATTAAAATTAAACTTGTGTAAACTTTTATAATAATTTCAGGTGTTTAAGTGAAAGTGTAAAGTTATTTTAAAAACATTTAACTTTTTTAAAAGTTATTTAGCTTTTTTATTAAAAGAAAAAGTAGTGTTGGAAAAAGCTGCAATATTTAAGAATATATACATTTCTGATTTGTTTTGTTAAAAATGTGTTAAAATTACAAAATTGTTCATTTCTTGAGTTTATATCTTACAGTGTAGAATTTGTTTGTTTATTTACTTCCAAAAAGTAACAAGTAGGTAAAATAACATTTAACAATTAATAACGTTTATTCTTATTTTTGAAAGTAGCATAATTTTAAAAAGTAAAAAAATAGATATTTTATTATTTTTAAAGATTTTTTTTTTTTACGTATTAAAAAATATTCACTCAAAACACAATTTGAACATTTTAATGGATGGATATTAACACAAAAAAGTAAATTCTCTCTCTTTTCTTTTTCTTTAAACATTACCAAAAAGATATAATTTAGCATTTAGAAAGTACTATCACTTAAAACATTATTGTTTTTTAAACTATACTTTTGTTAAGAATTTATAAAAACACCTTAACGTTTAACATGAACGGACATAACCTTTACATTTTATATTGTAAACACTGAATCAGTCGGTCACTTCATTCCACTAATTTTCTAAACCTAAAACCGTTACCATGGTTACGACTGTCTGGTGGTTAGCAGAAATGACAAACTGATAACTGATTTAACTTTCAATTCAAACCAGTTTCACCAGAAACAGCTTCACCTGTAACGGCCGAATCAGTGTGAAGATTCGAACATCATCGATCCTGATGTTAATGAGATTATAGTAAAATCTTTGCTCTGCAGAATAAATAACTACCGCGTACAGTCACCATGTGAGCACTTTAATCACTTCTGATGTAGCGGAGATCTAAAGTCCACCTTCCTACCCGCGTCTGGTTTCGAGATGAGCGCGGCTGTAAACGTTTAGACGGCGTACGTTAGTTACTCAGATTAAAACTAAAATTAAACTGGAACACCGCGGCGCTAAAACAGGGGGACGACGTCCCCGAGCGCCAGGCGGAAGCCACTCTTGGCTGTGCAGGTGGCCGCACTTCCTCTACTAGCGGCCCCGCCCCTTTCTGCCACGTTACTTCTGGACGGTTAAAGTCGCGTCTCGTCCCTTTAGGAGAAGTGAAGCGATAAGCGAAAGAGAAAGAGAGCAGAAAGAACGAGGGCGAAGGTTTACACGGCGTTATCTGAGCGAAGCAGCAGTGATGGAGCAATCGTACAGCGTGTGTCTCTCACACACACACACACACACCACGCTCATCTGCTGGCACGGTAACACAATAAAGTCATGTGACCCTGGTAATGTGACACGTTACAGCACTGACCTTCACCTCCACCTGGGCTTCAGCAGCGTGAAAACCTTTTACATCTCATCAATAAAACGTGAAAATCTCCAGATGTAACTCAGAAAATTCCAGAAACACCCCGAGAGCCCTTCATTCATCCGGTCACCAAAACCTCCACAGTACTTCAGCTAAAATCCTGAAGTCTGACCGATCGATCCAAGACCTGTCCCAGTCTTAGTGGGCGTGGCCTCATATTTGGTTCTATATTGTTGCTAGGTCGGCTCCCGCTCGATCGGCTAGCTTTCCTTTCATGATCTAGCTCTCGCTCATGAGGTCGGCTTTTGAGGAACGCTTAATCACGTCAGACCGGGCGCGTGTCGGTCCCCGGGTCGGAAAGATGACGTGGCGGTCCCCGGGCTGGACCTCCGGGAGGCGTGGCGTGGCGGTCCACGGTGTGATACAGGAGGCCGTAATAAAGAGGTTAAAGTGGTATAGATGATAAAACCTGACCAATAAACACCAACCTTTAATCATTATCATGTTTTGCGAAATCCTGGATGCTCTGGTGTGATTATGTCATAGAATTGCAGCACTCACTCAACACACACACACAGCAGGAATTTAATGCTTTAGGGGGAAGGTAAGCTCCACCTCGGTTTTTTACGAGTCTGTCCCGTGGCCATGAGGCTTTTTTACTCTTACACACACACACACACACACACACACACACACATTTCAGTTCCTGAAATCGGTTCACACGCAGAGATAACACACTACAGTCCGTTTCTCAGCTGTGCTGAAGACGAGCAGGACGGAGATAAGGGACAGCGAACGAGGGACAGAGACGAGTGTGTGTGCGTCTCCAACATTTAAAGTTTTACTGAAAATCTCATCGTCTCTTTTACCCCCCTCTCAAAATCTTGCCCTTTCCCCTTTTCTGTCTCTCTCACAGTCTGTATCTCACCTCAGATCCCCCTCAGTCCATCCTTCCCTCTGTCCCTTTCTCATGCTCTCTCCATCATGTACTCTCTCTCGGTTACAGTAAGCAGATATGCCGTGTTTGTGTTTTTTTTCCCCTGCCGGGGAGAAACTGCAGTTGCACGCGACACTCGCGGCCTCGCGCCCACGGCGTGTTCTGGGCCGAACTGTCCCGGCTACGAGTCGGGCCTGAAGCGACGCTCGACATCGTCCCAGCTGGCGCGATCGTAAATCACTCCGAGAAATGAGTTCAGAAAAACAGAAACTTTGTGAAATGCTTGAAGCTCCAGAGCAGGTGATGAGTCACTTAGTTCGTTTCCACAAACACACACATTTCAGTTCAGTTTCTAAAAAGACAGCAATCGAAACTTCGGGACAAACTGAAACACACGCTAGCTGCATCATCATTTATTCCAACCACAACTGCTTTCGCACCACGCCGTTTAAAAACCCGAATGTTTTCTGTAACGAGGTGTTTGTTTGACACTTAGGGAAAGGAGTCTCCAGTGTCGGAGACGTTTCAACACCGCGAGCTTCGGCTACTGGAGTAAAGGATTCTGGATTTAACACCGAAGTAAAGTTTCACCGGGAGAGATCGAACAAATCCGCCACAAACTTAGCCGTGATGATGCAAATCAGGATTGTGTTAAAATCGTGTCGTGAAACCACACGGAAATGACGATGCGGATGTTTGTGCGATTTCGGTATGGCGTTAAAGTGACGGTGCCACGGCAATATCGGCGTCACGTTAAAAAAATCGATGGTGCCGTATCGCGCGTCACGTATCGGTGTGGCGTTAAAAGTGGCTGCGCCACATCGTTGTCGGGTTAAAAGCGACGCCGCCGTATCAGTATGTCGTTTGAAGTGACGCTGCCGCATTGGTGTCATGTTAACAGATATTGTGCCTCATCGGTGTCACTTTAAAACAGTCCGTGCCGTATTGGTGTCACATACAACGTCTCGGTATCGGCGCGGTTTTACAACCGTGTGTAAGGGTTAATGAAGCGCACTGTATGTATACGGTGAACAAACACGCGTACGTTTGCCCGTTAGTGACGTGGAACAGCGTAAAGGCGACAGGGTGAACGCGGTCACGGGCTCGAGTGCAAACCTGTCAGCTCACAGAGCACCCGGGGCAGAGCAACACCAAACACACACACACACACACACACACACACTCGCACGCACAGCTGCCCCTGTGTTTAGCATACACACAAAAGCCCTGGCCATCGTAAAGAGAGAGAGAGAGAGAGAGGGGGAGTTTTTTTTTTTCCAGAAAAGACAAGGCCATTCCATTTAAAAAGCCACCACAGAGTCTCTCGCTCCCTGTCCTTCGTGTCCCATATGCTGCACCTGGAAAACAAAACAGCTACACTTCTGCAAAACACACACACACACACCTATAAAACCATGTGTGTGTGTACAGTATCTACAGAGAACTGTACTGAGATGAGGGAGAGATAAAAATAAAGAGAGAGAACGAGAGACAGCGACAGAACGAGAGAGATAGAGAGAATTTGAGTAAGAATAAGAGACAGTGAAAGACGGAGGGATGAAAAGTAGAACGAAGGAGACAGACAGAGGAAGAAACTAAAACAGAGAGAGAGACAAAAGTAAATGTGGACAAGGCAGGACAGGGGGAGAGAAAGAGAAAGAAAGATAGCCGGGGAAAACAACCCAAAGCAAAAAAGTACTGAAGTTTTTTTCTTCCTAATCGCTTCATCCGTCTCCCTCGCAACACTTTCACCAAACTACAAACAGGAAGTGACATCAGAACTTCAACCGTAGACCTATTACTCGCATGCCGAGGGGTAAAGACACGAAACCTCACGCCGTGTGTGGTGTAGAAAGAAAAGCCGAGTGTGAAAGTGTGAGAACGTCCTAGAGGAGGGTGAAGACGACCGGTCCAACACGGCGACGTCACACCCTAGGCTAATCGATTAGCATTAATGCTAACGTAGTCATTATTCTGAGTCGATTCGTCCCTAATTTTTCTGAAACTGGTGAAGATCTGAGGAAAGCGCTATCCACGTTTATGGACAGCCGTGATTGGCTACTGTCACTGCGATTGACAAGGGGGGGGGGGGGTTTAAACATGTCCCGCCCAGAGATTTCATGCTCTTAGACTCCTGACCAAGGACAGAAACGTCTATTTGTTTATGGCAACATGTATAATCGCATTTCAATTTGTTATAGTTGCATTTGGGTTCACTTTAATCTGATTGGTTTAAGTGGAACTATGGGTGGAGACTTTGATCCAATTAGTTATACTGGCACTGTAGGCGAATCATGTGATCCGATCGGTTACTGTGGCACTGTGGGCGGAGCATGCGCTAATTGGATGGAGTCCTGTGGTCTGATTGGTTACAGGGACCCCGGGGGCGGAGCATATGATCGAATTGATGACAGAAGCCCCATGGGTGTGGAAGCCTGTGATCCAACTGGTTACCATGGCACCATGGGCGGAGCATAAAATGCGATTGGTTACACCGCCACTGTGGGCGGAGACAGTGATCAGATTGGAAGTAGTGACACTGTAGGCGGAACTTATAATCCAACTGGTTACACTTGCGCCATTGCCGAATTATGTAATTGATTGATTGATTACTGTGCTTCGATGGAGCATGTGATCTTGTTGGTTGTAGCGGCACTGTGGGCGGAGCCTGTGAACCGATTGGTTACCATGGCACCATGGGCGGAGCATAAATGCAATTGGTTACACTGGGACTGTGGGCGATCCTGTGAGCTGATTGGTTGCAGAGGTACAGTGGGTGGAGCATGTGATCTGAACTATGACTAAAATGCTGAGGAAAACTCACTAACTCTGCTTGTGCAAAACACCATCAGTTCAGGGTTACACACACACACACAGTGTGTCCAGACACCGAGGCATACCGCCAACGACACGGCTAACCGCTCACATGTGCCAGAGACATCCCGGCTTTAATTTGACGAGGATTTTATTTGGCTCGATTAAATCCATTGTCTTGGATAGGAATGTGTGTGTGTGTGTGTGTGTGTGTGTGTGTAGCAGCTCATTAAACTGCCAAAATACACGCGTGTAAGTGTAATAATCTACTGGGTGTGTGTTAACACCTCCCTGTCTAACAAGCCGTCATTCAATTTAAAACTCTAGTTTCTCACACACACACACACACACACACACACACACACACACACACATCTGTTTCCACACAGAACTTCCCCGAGAATCCTTATACGCATTTCATCCTGCCGATGATAAACCCGAGCACTAAGCGGCCGTGGAGCAGCGTACCGATATCCCGGGCGCGAGGTAATAAAGACTGCGAACGGACAGGGGAACTTCCAGGCTAGGTGGGGTCGCGCGCTGGAAACAATGTGACCTAGTTAATGCTAAAGCGGTGGCTGTAAAACACCAGAGCCATGAGCGCTAGCACGCGGCCTCCCAGAGCCTCCGGAGTACAAAGGCCTCCACAGTATATCGGAAACTTAATAAGGCCGCGCTCGGCCATGTGTGAACGTCTGATAACTCGCTTCTGTCTCGGGGCTTTAATCTGTACATGGCAGACGCTGCTTCTGTGAATCATCATAAAGTCAAAGATACAATGAGGACGTCGGGATAATCAGTTACGCAGAATATGAACTTTTTATGAATATGAAACGATCATGACGAGCGTCCTAACGTTTAAGCGTCCCTTAAACTGTCTTTATTCTAAGAAAGGAGGATCTGAAAAGCCTGGAAAAACACGACTGATGAAATTTACACACTGTCCAACTAGTCATTTAATAATTTATTAGAACGGCACAATTAATCGTCTAAAAATCGAAAACGCGATACGGACCTGTGGGAATATTTAATTGCAAAAAGCTGCCAGTCTGGAATTTATGTAAAGTTTGTCAATAACTTATGTATTTTAACTTTTTAAAATAATTTTTGCTATTTAAGTGTTAAATGATATTGGCAAACATCCTCTTAATATGATCACTTAAAAATATGTTTGAATGCAAAATGGTACGTTTAATAGTTAAATATCGCAGTTTAAATCGCAATATGATTTAGAAAAAATTTTTAATCGTGCATTTTTAATAAATATCTATACAAACACACATTGATTGTTCAGCTAGTAAAACATTTGTGTTCGATTATAGCAGAACAATTTTCATAGTTGTGTGTTCGCTTTTGTTAAAAACTATAAAATACAGTCATAAGCTTTAAAGCCTCAAGAAAGTTCACGGCACATTTCCATTTAGCCACACCCGCAAAACTCCATATAAGGCAATCCAAAAGTCGACTAAACCCAAATCTCCCGCTGTGTTTTGTCTTTCAACATCTTTGTAAATGAGCCTACGTGAATATAAACATAGTCAACGTGACGAGTGTTTCACTTATACACACAGTACACGCGAAAAAACACCAACGTTTACCTCAGGAAAATGTTTATTAGTACAAAAAGTGATTAAATCTGAGCTGTAGTTTAGCATTAGCGCTTAAAATCAGCTTAACATAAACCCGTCAGGCCGTGGTCCTAAAAAGCAATCGAAGCGTCATGTTCACTCTTGAGGTAATTATATTATTTAAGAATTTAAAAATAATGCTAACAAAATCTCAGGTATTTTTGCTTGAGTTTTTTTTTTTTTTTAAATAAAGTCTGTATAATAAATAAATCTGGATTTCCAAGCGGTTTGTAGTTTCAATATAACTTAAGTTATGTTAGTCAATATAATCCTTAAATTAATGTATTAAAATACAGAATAATGAAAATTTACCAAGCGACACTTTAGTTAATTGAAAAAACACCGTTGCTAGACAACTACTGTACGTACCAAGAACCCCAAATAAGCTAGCTAGCACATCGCTGAAAATTGTTCGACAATTTGTAGGCACATTGAACGGAAGGCGGAACCTTTCATAATAACGACTTTCCCTCGGATGCTGGTCATAATTAGGTTTATCCGTATTAAGTCACATCAACTTAGCAATAACTCATACATGCTGATTTAAACATTAGGTATATAAATATATATATACCAGCACGACCAATACGGCAAATATCGATCCTGTTCGTCCCAGAATATCCGAGTGTATAAATCACAGCGTGGTGCCATTGAAAACAACAAAGAATGAAGAAATAATGGTGTAAGCATGCATGTAGAGGTGCCTGGTCTCATGCCAGCAGGAAAAGTAAATGCTGGTGGCTTGGATTTCTAACAAGCGGCAGGTGTTCGATGCCAAACCCGTTCTGCATGCGCTTGTTTCCAAGGTCTTGAGAAACCTTGGCGTGTTTCCAAATTACACACCCAAAACCTCACTTTCCAAAATAAAAAAAAAAAAGGTCTGAGAAAACAAAACCAATTTGGCGAGTACTAATTAACAGGAAAGATTCTCAGCCAACAAAAAGAAATTCATTAAACCGCAGAATTTAACACGATTTCTTATTTGTTATTGTTTCTTTCAAGTTACTATGATTTGTAAATCAAACCTGCATTATAAACATAAGTCAGTTATGCTTTATTTTAGCCTTATGCCTAACTTCATTGTTTATGTAGGTTATATAACTTGATAAGCATGTTAGCTAGCTACTACACGAGTTACAAAAGTGTGACGTAATGATTCTCTCTTTCCCGGTTGGTTTTTGTATACACAATAAAATACTTTTCTTTTTTTCAAAGAACTCTTACTTCATAACCACCATTTTCTCACTGAATAATTGTTTATTAAGCTGGAATTGAACAGATTTGTGCGAAAATCGTTTGTATGATCATTGACACACAAAAAAAAAATTGGTATTCATGAAAATCCTATAATTAAAAAAAAAATAACTGTCTGTATTTCCCAAGATTGAACTTCGAAGAAAACTTACGCTTAAGTAGACTAACTAGTATAAACCTCAACTAATTCAAATCGTATGATTTAAAGGTTTATTGTTACTATTAGCATTATTAAATATTTTAATTAGCAAACAATGACGGGTCAAAATATTATCCACTTAGTTATCCTAGCTATCTGTGTGCTTACCATTTAAGGAGTTTTGTGGGTGTCGCTATATGCAAATGAGCAGCATGTGCATTACTATTTACTGGCTCATCAACATACACACTCAAGAGTATGAAAATTGTCACAGCCTAACTAAAAGACTGACAAACGAGCATAGTTTTGTGGCAATTTCTAAATCAGCTGACTTTCATAAATGCACAAATGTGCACAGTATCCGCAGAAAAAGAGGAAATCATGCTTCTAATGTTTAACCTCAGAATATTATATATTTTAAATCTTTAATTGTAGCCCAGTGTGAACGCCTTCCAGTCCAAGCGGTGAACAATTAGAATGACAAGTCAGAATTTCCCCAACTATGACTGAGAAAAACCTCAGCTTGGAATTCCCGTCCAGAAATTCTTCTCAATACCAAGTCTAGAAATTATGTTGAATCAACATGGCAGTTTACATCATCAAACAGTGAATAAACATGTGCCTTTACGGAGCCAACCTGCCATGTCAATCCAAACGCAGCTTTAGTTTCCACCTCAAACGTTCCGCTTACAACCAACCATTTCACATCTCCTGTACGCTCTTCTGTCCATGAGATTCGGAATCTTCGGAAGCTGCCGTCTGATTGGCTCTCTGCTCTTCCTAATCCTAATCTTAAAAAAAAAGTTGTCTCAAACTGTTGTAGGTCCTCTATAATCCTATAGGTGGCACTCTAAATGATTCACAGATTGGCAGGCATCACATCATCCTGTGTGGTAGGTAGAAGTTAATTATTTCCTGAGTTTGTTTGGAATAGTAACACAATCTAAAAGAACAACAAATCAGGATATTTATAAAATCATGAAGAATCGCAATACAAATTGAACCGGCACCTGTGTATCGTGATATCGTATCGGGTGATCCCTGATGGTCCCATCACTTCTGAACACTTGATCTACAAGATCACCACAGCCTATCCTAGCTTAAAGTTCAAAATGTATAAAATTCAAAGTACAGTTTCTACTGAACGTGTCACATCAGCGTAAAGTCAAAAAAAAAAAAAAATTAAGTCAACCATTCTGTACAAATTTGTGTGTGAAATAGCTATAAGATTTTACAAATTATAAAAGCTCTTAGAGTTACTAAGTATTTAAGTCCTGATAAACACATCTTAAGTTGAAAATATCGCAAGTTGGAAATTGAATCGCGTAAACTTAACTTATCAGACAGAACATTAAAGCTGACCCGAACCGATCTTAAAGCTCAAAATGTATCAAATGTGAAATACAGTTTCTACTTTATGTGCATCGTAAAACTTCGAAAAATTTGTTAGTCGAACTAGGGCTGTTCAATTAATGAAAATTTATTTTAAAAAAGTAATAAAAATTCAGGAACACTAATCGAAGTAATCTCATTGTCAATTATTTTTCAATTCTGTGAATACTGGCCTCTTAAAACCACAATACCAAGTGAGTATCACATATGACTCCACCCCTTCCAGTCTGTGACTGCTTTAAAAGTTACAGTACAAACCGTGTGACTGAACAATGAAAAAGTCAGGAAATAATTACAATGATCGTTCATTAATCATAATCGAAGTAAAATTTTCAACTGAATTGAGATCATATCGCCCAGCACTATTTTGTTTTTTTGCATAAAATAACGAGACAACCTGCTCTCAGGTACAGGACAGTCATAATCTAACTCCTTTTCATCACGCCATCCTGAAGTTGATTCATTTCCCAGGATGGCACAACACACCGCCTTTTAACCCCCCCCCCCCCAAACATACTCCTAAGTTCCTAAAAAGTAAACCGAGGGCACTCTCTCGTCACGACAACGCAGAGTTTATGCAGCAGATCAAAATCTGGATGACGGAGCCCTAACCAGACGGATAATTGCTGTTAATTTGCATGCACGGCTGGAGATCCTGGTGCAACAAGAATAGGAGCTGCGAAGTTGCCATGCGTGCACGGCCTGCTCATTAGCCCCGGCGTGGATCCTGCTGCCCCCCTAGACAGGGATTCAGACTTGAGGCGCTTCTCTGTGGGGTTAAACAAAGACTAATCTGCTTTAAGATGGTGTTAAAAGTGATGTCTGATCTTAATTCTTAACGTTCATCAAGAACTGGGACATACATTAAAAATAAATTATAATAAACCATCAAAAATCACCAGATTTAACTTTTTTACTTTTAAATGATAAAACAAACCATGCATGTGTAGGAATATACAGGGTAAAGCAATGCATTTATAATTAGGAAACTCATGACAAAGTGTTTTTTAATTATTATAAAAGTTTGGAAGAGTATAGAATAAACTCTTTTTTTTTTTGCAAATCTTACAAGATGGTAATGAAATAAAGTATGAAATACGATTTCACACACTATATCAAAGCTTAAATCATTAAAATAATAAAATATTCCTATACTACAGAGACACATGTATACTACTGTACACACAGGTTCAAAACATGCCTTGGCAAACAATGGCTACAGGCTAGTTCAAGTTAGCCTTCCACTGCCTGAGGACTCGATCCCAATCCGCTGCTCGATGCCTACGCATGCGCACTACCTCCTGCGCTCAAACCTCAGCCGCGCATGCGCCCTACCTAGTGCACTTCATAGCAATTTGGACGTGTCCTGAACATACTGACGACAAAAGTAAAAGTTATCACAGCACCCAAAGAGCTGGAAGCACTTAAAACACTCAAAACATGAACATGGTGTTAGTTCTTGAGATTTTGGGA
Source organism: Clarias platycephalus (assembly GCA_030068275.1). Lineage (NCBI taxonomy): Eukaryota > Metazoa > Chordata > Actinopteri > Siluriformes > Clariidae > Clarias > Clarias platycephalus. The sequence goes on along the minus strand of JAQQZT010000006.1, from coordinate 25,426,909 downwards.
TAGTGATTAAAAAACAAAACTAAAGATACTCACCAAAAACAAACATTCTTCACGCTTTCGAGTCGAACAACATCCCGAAACTCAACCTGATGCTGGTTTATTTAGTGCAGAATGCGATTAAAAAGTTATGAAGTTTATAAAAACAGGCCTCGCACACTCACACATATACAAAAACAAACACTCACACCGATATGCACTACTGTGTTTCTTTATTGCTGCATGTTTCCTACTAAACACACACACAGACTGGGCTCTCAGTGCGCGAGAGAGGAGTGGAGGGGGCGGGGCAAACTATTCGCGGCTCCGCGCGGGGGTGGACGGTTTACTGACAAAGTCTGATTTTCAAATAGATCAAAGAAATTTGACCAAACAAGATAATCAAATACAAAGGAAATTCTTCTGTATCCTGTCCG
>JAQQZT010000006.1:25413324-25425694 GCA_030068275.1 Clarias platycephalus | reverse complement strand
AACTTGGTGGTTGTGGGGTTTGAACCTGGGATCTTCCGAACCGTAGTCCAATGCCTTAACCACTGAGCTACCCCTGTCACAGCAGGGCCACAAACACAATTATTTTGCTCCAACACATATCCTTTCAGGCCTGGAACTAACTAATCCCGCCTGGTGCAGCTGGCGACCCACAGTTAGAGACCGAAAGATGTAATTAATGGGTTAATGTCGATTTAAATTCTTAGCGGTACTATGTAGCCAAAATGTTTGGACAATAAAGCATGGTGGTGGGGGACAGTCCTGAGAAACCTAAAGTATAAGGTTTATTTTATATTTTCACTTATTCTGCTTTAAAATATCATCTTTCTTAACGTTTTGGTTCAGGGGTTGAATCCCAAATAGTGTGAAATGGAAAGCTAGTCCATTATGTAGGGTTTGTGTTTTTGCTGAAAGTGCTTCTGTGACTGGTTGTGAATGTGGGTTTTGGCGGGTAGCTGCTCTCTCCTCAGTACTGCAGACCTACTTTCACCCACGCTGCAACCGACAGTTTGTGTAATTAACCACTGTAGAACACCTGGGACGCCGAGTGATGCATATAGTTAAACGTCCCAATGCTGTTACTGTCTATTCTCGCCACTCATGGAATGCCTCTTATACAATCAGATTATTTGGTCAGAACTAACTGTTGTATAATATTTACATTTAGCATTAGTAGCAAAAGTGAGGCTCTTATAATCTGATAATTAATAATGAATTAAAATCAATAATTAATTGATTAATATTGAAGGGACATGCTCCAAATATATTAATTATTACTTATTATATTGAAATTAAACAAATCTTTTCTTATTTCGAATTAAAACTGAGAAATGTTGTTTCGCAACCAACACCAGAAACTAAAAAGAGGAATATAGACCTTTCAGTTACCCAATCTGCATTACGTCAACTGATCCACACGGTGTACATGTCACATATCGTTTAAGCCACCGGTTTAAGGTGTTTCAGGAGGACACAGAGCTCGGGTTCACATTCGCCGAGTACAACAAAGCTTATTTGTGGGTGTTAGTGCTACGGACACACCTATCACATTTTCTGTGCCATGTGAAGTTTTAGATGGAGTTTAGAGAGTGTGTGAGGAGAGGAAGTATGAATCCCGGGGAAATGGTGTAATTAAAAATGACATGCTTTATAGTCATAAGAGTTCCTCTTTTGTCTGTACGAGCCTTTAGCACTGGCCTACATACTGTAGTATGTGTAACTGTGTGGTCAAAAAAACCTGTGGTCAGTGTTGTGAAGGTTGCTAGGCAGCTGGTAAATACAGTATGTACACTAAGTAATAATTTAGGTAGCTATCATGTAGCTGTTATTTTTTCACACAGTGTGAAGGTGTACATTCTGAAGAAATTAGACAAAATCATCAGAAATGTCAACATTTACTTCAGATTTGTTTGTTTTTTAAAGTATAAAAATACTTTATATAGCTATAATTACATCATAATTGCAGTTAGCATCACCTGTAAATAAATAAAATACCAAAAGGATTACTGTTTAAGTCATAAAAATGCTAGGTAATGCTAGTTAATACTAATTTAGCTAGCTAATACTAATTTATGTTTGTACACAGTGTAAATGTATACAGTCAGTAAAAATGAGAAACATGAACATTTACCTCAAAATGTTCTTATTAATAAATATAGCTATAATTACATTTAAAATTCCAGTTAGCATTAACTGGAATAGTATATTAAACAAATAAAAACAACAGAACACCCATTAGTTTACTGTTAAATCATTAAAAAGATTACTGAGTAATAATTTAGCTAGCGATCATATAATGGCTATAATTTTTATACAGTGTAAAAGTGTATTGAAATTCCAGAATATTAACAGTAATGTCAACATTTAACTCTGATGTGTTTTTAAATAAGTAGGAAAAAACTCTATATAGCTATAATTGCACTATTATTTTAGTTAGCATCAACTGCTAGCCCAGTAAACAAATAAAAGAGCAGAAGTCTTAATGTTAAGTTATAAACTGCTAAGTAATGCTAATAATTTAACTGGTGGTTGTACACAGTGTAAAGGTGTGCAGGCGGTACTAATGAGCCAAATTCCTCGGAATTGTCAACAATTACCTCAGATGTGCTTTTAAATAAGTAGAAAAATACTCTACTGTATATGTCTATAATTGTATTATAATTCCAGTTAGCATTAACTGATATCATAGTAAACAAATGACAATAGAACACCCATTAGGTTTACTGTTTAAGTCATAAAAAATATGTGTAACGACTAATATTAATAATTTAGCTAGCTATCATATAACTGTTACTGTATGTCTTTTATACAATGTAAAGGTTTATTAAAATTCCACAATATCTCCATAAATGTCAACATTCACATCAGATAGGTTTTTAAATAAGTAGAAACAGATTTGTTATAACCTTAACCTTAGATTAATAATTAAGCTATTATGTTTTTATACAGCAGAAAGGTGTATTAATTAAAACGACACAAAATCATCAGAAATTTCAACATCTACCTCAGATATGCTTTTTACAACAGTAAGAAGAGATTGTATATAATTAAATGTAACTGTTGTGTTTGTACATAGCATAAAGGTGTACAAACGAGACAAAATCATCAGAAATGTCTGATTTACCTCAAGTGTGTTTTTCAATAAGGAGCAAAAAATATTCTATACAAATGAAAATATTAGAACATCTAATATGTGTAATGTATAAGTCATGAGAACACTAGGTAATGAAATCCTCAGAACATTTACCTCAAATGTGTTGATAAATTGTTAGAAAAAGACTCTCTTATCTCTTCCATTACAGTAAATTATAATGTCAGCATTGACTTTGGTAGTAAAGTGAACGTTTGAATATAGTCATGAGGATACTGTTGCTAGGGAAGTGGAAAATACAAGTGCAGTGTTTATGCTAGTTGATGACTGAAGATAATATTTTAGCCAGTAATTTCAGGAATACCAACATTTTGTTGAATTTCGACGTAATACAGAAATTCTATGGTTTGCTCATGCAGATTTTTTTATTTTATTTTACAGAGTATCTGTAAAATTTACAGAATTATTATATTACACACATTGCCAGAAAAAAACAGGTACATGTTAGTGTAATACCCTGGAGTTATATATCGTAATACAGCATCAATATCATTTAATAAGTGCACTTTATGATACCATGATCATTACAATTTAATGGTTGATTAACCTTAGTACTTTATAAGTAATAAAGCACTTCAGATTAATCTCTTTTAGAGACTTTGCGATGGCAGTTTGCCAACATATTTACAAATTCTTATTTATTAATAAAGGGCATGCTAATGTTATTATCACAATATAATGACCTTCACATTTATGTAGCTGAAGAGAAAAAAATGTGTTCTCTCTATTCATTACTTGGTGATATATTATGTTTGGAATAGATAGAATATGTAGCCTGGAGGTTATTAAACACTTTCCAAGTGTTGATAGATAGATAGATAGATAGATAGATAGATAGATAGATAGATAGATAGATAAGACAGGTATCACGGGTAACACAGATCTAACAAGTAGTGTGTGTGTGTGTGTGTGTGTGTGTGTTTGTGTGTTTTAATGCCCCAGCTAAATGCCCCTCAGATAATGCACTTTTTCATACCTCAAACTCCCCCTGTTTCACTCCTCTTCCAAACACACTGTTTCAGTGTCTATGTAAATGAGATGCTATTGAGCCACGCCCATCCAGAGAACAGCAGAGCTGAACAACAACCCAGGGGAGGGGCTCTTCTTATATGGGGTCACATTAGGTGGAAAATCTGATAGCCTTATTGAAACGCCGGCCAATACAAAAACATAAAAGAGACATAAAGCAGGCTCGTCTCACTTCTTTTCTTCTTAATGTCTAAAAAGGTATAAAATGTGATTTTTGCATAATAGGTGCTCTTTAAAGTTACAGCTTTACTTTTGACTGTTACAAAGTGCTGACACTGGAGATTCATCTCTACTTCATCATATCAACATTTTAATTTTTAAAAAATATATATAAATGAATTTTTTTTCTTTTATATTATTCATCATCGGCTATGCAAAACATCTGCTGTATAAGTATACATGAATGAGTTGTTACTATAGAAACGATAACGAATTAGAGCAAGCGCATAACTAAACTAATCATTTATGTTGCATAATTAATGATCAATATTTTCAGATTTGAGAATTAGAAGTGTTTCAATCATCATGTTTATTGTGATTATGTCTTTCTTTTCTGCTGAAAAACATAAAAACATGATCACCACAATAATCATGCCATTTAGGTATTTGTTGCACCTCAGCCATGGTTAAATGTGGGTTTCTATGCAGAGTGTGTGTGTGTGTGTGTGTGTGTGTGTGTGTGTGTGTGTGTTAAGTAGGTCAGCCTGTCAGCGAAGTCACTCTTTTGCTTACTGGGCAATAATCAGATCGCAATCAAGGTCAGTATGAGCACTAACTATAAACAAAGGTCTGATGACTCACCGATACAGCCTTGGGAGTGTGTGTGTGTGTGTGTGTGTGTGTGTGTGTGTGTGAGACCCAACCCTGATGATCGTGTGTTAATCTGGACAAAACATCTGCTGTAAGGCAGTAATCCATGTACATGCGCACAGGAGACACACATTCTGCCATCATTTTAGATTCTCCAAAAATTATAAATTACCTTTAAATCACTTCATCATCATTCAGATTTTTGTTGCGTTCTAGATTTATTTGCCATTTCCAATGCAGCATGTCTCTGGTATACCTCTTTTTCTTTTCTTTTTTTTTTAAAAAAACTTTCTTTGCAAAATAAAAGTGTATACCTACACTACCATTAGAACGTTTGAAAACACTTCCTAATTCCTTTATAACATAATTTCTTTATAATTTTATTTCTCAATTTGTTAAGAAGTTAAATTATAAATAATTATAATTATATTTTTTCAATTATTGTGGTGATCAATCCTAAATATTTTAGACCTGAACAACAATAACAATCACACTTAAAGATTTATTATTATTATTATTATTATTATTATTATTATTATTATTTCTAGTATAATATTTAGCCCTGTTTTAAAACTGAAAATCTATATGAGTTAAGATTTGTTTAATAAATAATTTAAACAATTTAGATATGATTTTAAATAATTAAATTTATTAGGCTCTTTGCCTACAGTACATGTCCTGGAAATTGGTGTCTTTTTCTAAGATAATATTGTCCAGGACACAAAATTATATATTGAGGGGGAAAATAAATAAATAAATAAATAAAATATATATTTTTAAATATATATATTATAAAATTTATATTTTATTATATATATATATATAAACATTTTTTTTAATACTTTTATTTGAGTTTTTAAAAACAACAAAAAAAGTACAAATATAATTTTGTGTTTAAAAATAGCTTAATGTTTGCTAGCAAACATATTAATTTAAGCAGCAAAAGACATCAGTTAAGGTTACAGTAGCTTGGCTACTCTTTTTTATTACACAATATAACTGTTGGCCCAGTACTCGCTAACCTGCTAACCTTATAGCTGTTCTGAATAGCAGTTAACGACAAATATCTTGGTGGAAAGGTCACATTAGCTAAGCTAACTCATATACTCATAACTCATATCAACAGCGTTAATGCAGTGTTGAGAATGTTTAGACAGCTACTATGCTAATGCTGCTGGACTATTTAGGCTATGTAATGCAAATAATCATGGATTTGTTAGGTCATTTTTATAGAGGGTGTAATCATCAACTTTAACCTAGACGCTGATTATGACATTATGACTACATTTAGCAGTGACCGCTAGGGGACAAATTAGTTAAAGTTGAATTTTAGCAGAATACATAACACACCTTAAGTCACAAAAACACTGTTGCTAGGTAACTAGGGAATTAAAAAAAGCTGCAAAGTATTTCTAAGCTGTTATTCTAACCTATATTATGCTAAACTACCTAAAAACACCACTCATGCTAACTAATGTACTAGTTAGCATAGCTTATGTGACCTCAGGAGACGTCTGGCTTGCTTAGCTTACAGTATGTTGGTGAATTAGTAAAGTCAAAAAAAAGCACACTGAAGTAAAACAGAGAGAATACATGAGATATAATGAATACATTAATAATGCTAAGCAGTTCATCAAACTAATTAACCAACTTTGTACTTTTTAGGTTTTCTGTTTAAAGGATTTATTCTGCTGTACTTTGTTGTATTATATAATTGATTATGATTATTTTAGTAATGTAAGTTCCCTATTGTTATCCCTTGGCAAATAATTCAGGAAGTGACATCAGATGTCTGGCAGGCGTCTGCCAGTCGGGATAAGGGAGTTTCAGATGCCGTGCTGTTTGGTCATTGAGCATACTGAGACTATCATGGGATCTGTCTCACTCAGTAATAAGGTCTAATTGACTTGGGGCCTGCCTCGTTAGCCAGGCGTGTATCACAGCTGCATCAGTATACAGATGCCGTAAACACAGCTGTTAGCCTCGGCAAGCTCCACCTAAAAGAATACAAATCCGAAATAACATCTGATTACTGTAGCTAATCGACTCCTTGGTGGCCGGTTAGCATGTTATATATCATGTGATCAGAATAACATTGTCTTAAATATGTATCCAGTATCATATAATTTTGGCCTGACATGGAAATACACAGTACAGTACAGGGATACATACAGTACAACGCTTCTGCCTGTGTGGCAGGTTCAATTTCCGATTGTTTTTCCCCTAGAAACGAGTAGCAGGTGCGTTTTTCTCCATTAAAAATACGCAAAGGCAAATAAAACTCTTCGGTCCATGGGTAACAGATGATGGAAGGGTAACTCCCTAGGAACTTTTTGGAATGCAATAGTAAAACATTTGAAAGATGCAAACGTTTTAAAGAAACCTGTACATCCGTGAATGACGATCCCTGACGAGGTGACTCAGAGCTCACTGCAGTCGTTCCCATGAACACTTGTCACTGCGGAAGAGACACATCTGTCTGTGGGAACTGTACACACACTCATTCACTAACACCACTTGTATGTTACAGGAACTCGGCTGGGAGTTATCGCCACATACCCTGTACGAGACATTTCCACATGTTTGGGAAAGCCATTAAAGGAGTTCCTGGGAGGCCGGCGTCTCAGACATGAAGCAGGCAGACCGATCACCGTTCCACTTTCATTTGAACATTCCTCAAATGATATAGGAAAAAAACGCATTGTCTTATTGCCATATGTTGTATTGGGTTATGTGATAATGCGCAGTAGTTTAGCACATCAGTGTGTTTTATAATCAGTTGTATAACTGCAGTGTGACTATACAGCTAACTATATGAGGTTCAGAGATTCTTTGGAAGATTCCAGTCGGGTTTTGTGGTTAAACCTCGTTTTGTTCTGGTTAGGAACTGAAGACTCGAGCAGCTGTGAGACGGAAAACTGTCATCGGAGAGACTTAATGAGTTACACACCTCCATCTAGTGGAAAGATATAAGTGGTGGAGGTTTTTTAATGATTTAGTTGAAGAGACAACTCTTTCAAGTGAACGCAGAGGCGGGACTCACTTATACTGCTTCCTTTAAATATGCTTTTAACATCCTAGCTGTTGAACAAGTGGTGCAAATTTCTCCAGTTTAGATAAAATGCAGCAAATGGGTCATAGCGATGAGTCTAAATAAATATAATCTTAATTGAAATCTCATGATGGACCTACTTGGGTTTAAATAAGCCAAATACTTGAGGATATTTAATTATATAATTACTGCAAGGACAAGTTTCTCCTCGAACAATTATTTTACAACTAACCGCTGCAGTGTGTAGTCTATTAAAGATTACTTAGACAACCATTTCAGATTATGTATCCCGTGGTCATGGAAAAGATGCTGCTGTGTTTTAGAAGGATCAAATTATTGTCCTGCATCAAGCAAAGGAAACACTTATGGATTTTGCTGAAATGACTGGAATTTGGTTAAGAACAGTCCAACACTTTAATAAAATCTGGAAGGATAGTGCTAAACCCAAATCATGAATGGAGATCACTTAAACACTTGAAGTTGCATGGTAGAAAAAAATAACAATAGGTAAACCAGAGCTATGTTTAATTGTGAAAGTAAGAACATTTCCACAACCACACATAATGTACTGAGACATGAGGGATTAGGACTAAACAGCTGTGTGTCTATAGGAAAACTACTTAACCACTTCTGCGACAGTGATGCTCCCATCATGTATAGTGTCCACTGTACAAGCGTCTGGAGACAGTGTTATGATCTGGGGTTGCTTTAGTTGCTCAAGTCGTGCCCCAAGCCTCCTGGGATAGACTCCAGCCCCAAGATACAGGATAAAGCGGTATAGATGATGAGTGAGTGGTTCTGGAAGCATGAGGAACCATTTTCACATAAAAACTGGACTGAACTTTGAGTCCTGACTCCAGTAAGAGTCTTTGGAAAGTGCTGGAGAAGACTTTACAGATTAGTTCGCCTCTCCCGTCATCAGGACAAGATCTCAGCCAATAATTAATACAAATTAATGGAAATAAATGCTGTGACGTTGCATAAGGAATCAGTCAATCAGGGTCAGAGCGGCTTTTCATTTTTACTCCCCCTCGAAAAGAAAGCAATATATATTTATATATTAGTCTTACAAAAACATTTAAACAAAACTGAAAAACCATACACATTTTTTTTACAGGAGTGTTATGAACCAGAGTTTTAAATAGAGAGCTTCTCCTGCGTACAGTAACGTATTTAACTAGTCTGATGGTGAGCATGGTGTTCACTCGATCAGACCTCAGTGCTGTCCGGTTTGCTTGTTTTTAATATTCAAGTGCTCTTCGTCATCCTCTTTCTTCTCCATGTAAGACTGAACGGATCTCCATAAAGCCCGGATGTTCCCCTCTCCGAAGCCGGTGGCTCCACGCCGCTCGATCAGCTCCAGGAAGAACGTGTCCTCGGAGAAGATCGGCTTGGTGAACACCTGCAGCAGGCACCTGCTGGAGAATGAAGTCTGGATTAAGCAACAAAGTGAAAAAAATAAAAATGCAGACCCCTCCCACCTTATAGCATGTATTTATAGCCAATCCTTTTTGCACGAACTAAGACACTCTCTTAACCCAGATTAATGTCTAAAATGTATTTTATAAAAGTATTTATATTTGTATGTATTTTATCGTATTCTATTATTTTCTAAACAATCTAGCAAATATTCTACCAATCCTAAATGACTTTCTATTAGCTTTGCTTGTACATACCCAACTGTTCAAGCTAGCTGTTTGGTCCTTTTTCATGCTCGGCTTTGTTACCCGATTCGATCAACCTTTAACTTGATAAACGAGTGAGGTCCTGATATACGAGTAGCACGTAAATGCTTTGTCGGCCGAGCAGCACCTGATCACAACTGAGCCAATGGTTCTTCTCTTTCTTGCACTGTGGGATTGTGGGTAATCGTCTCCCATGCCCAGTCTCAGTACAAGCATGCTTCGGGAACAAATTATGCTCGCAAAAAGGTTTAAATGTATGTTTGCATTTTAAACAATATTGCAGTTCCTCTATGTTCCTATAGGGGGAGCACAATAAACAGCACAGTGTTCACAGCACAGTGTCCTTCCGGTGTGGTAGAAGCAGATTATTTGCCAAGTTTTTTTTTTGCCTCCAAAGAACTCTAACAAATAAATAATAATATCGTATCAAAGGTATCGTGATAATATCCTATCAACTGGTCCCTCGCGATTCCCCTCCCTGACACACATTATATAAGGTTTATTACGCCACGTCATCATCCAGACCAGACCTCCTTGTGCGCGCGCTTGGATCCTCTGCGTTCCCCCGCAGGTCCGTGTCTAACAGGATGCCCTGCTGCATCAGGGCTTTTGGGTCGTACCCCGCCTCCTCGATCTCCTGCCGCCTGCCCACCTCGGTGTAATAGGCTGCCGGAGGAGAGACGAACTGAACGCCGGCATCGGCCATGACCTGCACCGTGGACACGATGTCCTGCGTGAACAGTCCGATGTGCTGGATCCCTGCACCTCTGTGCTGCTCCAGAAACGTGTCCACCTGATTCCTGCCTGAGTCACACAAATCAACAAAAAGTAATTAAACGTTCATCGCTGAAAAATAACAATTATGACGTGTTTCCCTGCATGTGCACAGAGACTGTCCCAGTTCTGATAAAGTGTGACGCCGCACCCTGCTCAGGCAGAGACTCGGCGATGACGAACTTGCAGTCCGGCTCCTTTCCGCCTTTAAAAGGGAGTTTGATTCCCGTCTCGCTGCATTTCCAGTACTCCATGGCGGTCAGACGCAGACCGATTCCGTCCTGATCCAAGACATAGCCCTCCTCTGCGTCCTCGTCACTGCACACAAACAGGACAACACGTGACGTGCATCATCCACTGCATTATTACAGATCGAGATCAGCTGGACACAAACCTTCAGCCTGGGAAGATACTAGAAATTTAATTCTTTAACTGTATTCTGCAGAATTAATGTATTATAAAAAGGTATCCTGGAAAATTTCTTAACTGCATCTTCTCTGTATAATACAAACTTAATTTATATCCTCCTGAGACCCGGACTATACTGTTGTGTACATGTGTGCAATTTCTACTAACTGTTTTTCATTATTTATAATAGAAAGAGAAATTTCTGGCCTCAAGAGGATAAGGAATAAATCACTTGGTGGTGTGTTGCACAACGTGTTCCACAAACAATTTCCTGTTACAGGAAACTAATTAATGACAGTTTAGTATGATGAGTTATTGCTGATCAAAAATGTTGACTGCTCCCGTCGAGGGGTCGCCACGTATTTATAGCCAATCAAGGAGCTCCAACTGTGTCAGATTTATATATGGACCGGACACAGGTTTTACGCTTCCAGATGCCCTTCCTGACGTAACCCTCCAACTCTTTAACCGGCACTGCGTCCAGAGGCTGAGGTTTTGGGCATTGGGTCGTAATCGAACCCAAGCCTTACACCAATGCACCTGCCCTGTAAATGGTATAGAGTAATCTCACAGCTCCCCCTGCTGGACATTAGGAGTATAGAAGGCATTACTGTAGACACTATGTACTGTACTGTAGGATGTATAGGATTGTATACAAATTAATGGTGGGGGGGGGTGGGGCGGGGGGGTGCAAAGGGCATTGTTTACGTTAAACTGGATGAATGATAGAATATTTTGGACCCCTCTGTAAGGGAGTGATTAATGATTTTGGGCCACAGCCCACACACACCTCTCTGTCGTACCTGCTGATGAAGAACCTCTGGAACCCGAAGTTCCGCTCGTACCACTGCATCACCTCGGCCGTGCTGTGTCTCGGGCACGCGTACGTGACGTGATCAAAGTGCGTCACTGGACACCGGCCGTCCTCGTCCTCGGCCGTTCCGGACCCGACCTGGCAGAACCCCGGCAGGAAGGGCCCTCGGTACCGGCTCGTGTCCACGAGCGTGTGACAGACGTTGCCCACGACGGACTTGACGACCGAGTAAGTCACGAGGCCGCCGTCGTCGCGGACGCGCGTGGGCGGCACGAGCAGGCGGCACCCGCGCGCGCGCAGCGTCCGCGCCGACCGCTCGACGTCCTCGACCTCGAAGCACACGTTGCACGCGCTGTCCACGGGGTACTGCGGCCGCACGTCGTACAGCACGTCGTTCAGAACCCCGACGCCGCTACTGCTGTTACTGCTGCTACTATCACCACTACTACCACCACCACCACCACCACTACCACCGCCGCTGATCCCGACTCCGTGCCCTTGTGCGCGTGTGCCCCTCTCCGTCAGCACGAACACCGCGGCTCCTTTGCGGAAGGCGAGCTGCCGAGACCCGGCCGTCTGTCTGGAGGCGAACACCCGGAACCGGAGCTTAGACACCAGCTCCTGCGCCAGTCTGTCCACGCTAGAGACGTGCAGGGAGATGTGGTGCAGCCGGCTCAAGTAGGCCGCCATGTTGGATGACGTCCACGGGGTGGGCGTGTCTCCCGCTGTCACCCCCGTTTAAAAAAAACAAACAAACACGGAAGTGATTATCAGACATAAACATACACACCATCTGCCTCTGTCTGCTCCATCTGTCTGTATATATGTCTGTCGTGCAAAAGTATTCATACCCCTTGAACTTGTCCACATTTAGTCACGTTACAACCACAAACGTAAATGTATTTTATTGGGATTTTCTGTGACAGACCAACAGGAAGTGGGTCAGGTCTGATCGATCTATCTGTCTTGTAAATGAATAAGAAATCAAAATTAAACAGTAATTAATTAGCTCATTTATTTCTTAATTTGTCAAGTTTTAACCACTTTGTTTCTTCCCATTTTCATTCGCTTTTTCTTTCTTTCCCCACTTCCTTTGTTATTTTCTATCTTTACATCTTTGCCTTAATTCT
>JAQQZT010000006.1:25362981-25373167 GCA_030068275.1 Clarias platycephalus | reverse complement strand
CCAATTAGACTGCAGTTTAAATTCTTGAACACAAGTTTAATCCATCAGACCCCAGCTTCAAAACCCCTCTAATACCAGTTACACCAATCAGACCAGAGAGCAAATACATTTAATTCCAGTTAATCCAATCAAACTGCAACAGTAGGGTTGTACAACCCTACAATACCAGTTTAACCAATCTAACTGTAGTTTAAAACCATTTATACCAGTTTAACCATTCAGACTGAAGCGTGAAAACCAGTCAGACTGCAGTTCAAATCCTTGAACACAAGTTTAACCAAACAGACTCAGGCTTGAAAACCTCAAATAGGCGCAATTAGACTGCAGTTCAAAAACTACTAATACCAGTTAAGCAATCAAACTGCAGTTCAAATCCTTGAACCCAGGTTCAAACAATCAGACCCCAGGTCCAAAAAAAATTATACCAGTTTAATCAATCAGACCAGAGTTCAAAAAAACCTCGATTACCACTTTAACCAATCAGACTCAAGTTTGAAAACCTCAAAAAGTTGACCCAATTAAACTACAGTTCAAATCATTGGACCCAGGTTTAAACAATCAGACCAGAGTTCAAACATTTTTTTATATCGGTTTAATCAATCAGACCAGAGTTCAAAAAACCTTTAATACCAGTTTAACCAGTCAAACCACTTTTTGTCTAATGAAATTAATTGTAATTCCCATCCTGTATTAATAACTGCCCATATTTAAGTCATTAAACACATACAATTATGAATTTAGCAAAGGTTAACGTAATTCATGTAGTTTTATAGTTAATTAAGTTAATTATATAGCATGATTACGCTTTGTCCAACATATTACGGTTCTTTACATAAACATGGACACTTGGTAACGATCCCAGCTATTTATTTTCCCTTCATCATGTTAATCAGCCAGAACTCTGCCAACGTGTCCACTACTGTGTGTCTCGTATCTTTAAAAAAAAAAAAACTGGTGTAGCCACGTGCTTGTGCCTGCTGCATCCTATTAGCGCTAAACGGATTTCAGGGATTTAAGACTATTATTACTTTAGCAGAGAAGGAAAGCAGAGTGAAAATATGGAGCGAGTGTCCTGGATAACGAACAATAGACCACTCAGCTACAATAAAGCAATAAATGTTCGGTTCAACTAAAATATTATGCTTATCGTGATTTACATTTCAAAATGACGTTTCTGTTAAAAATACATCAAGTTACTGAAAGCAGGAGGTTATACAGTTGTCACAAACTTATTTTCATAAAGTGACATTTACGCTGAGTTCCCAAAATGTACAGCTCACGAAGACTGGCGTGAAGAAAAGATGTAGCTTTATGAAAAACATTTATAAACTTTCAAATAAACATCCATTTTTTTTTTGTAAAAAAGTAGAATTGTGAATCTAAACTGATAGTCACCACAGAAGATGTCTGCAAAATACGCAGGAGATAGATCAAGAGATGAAAGACAGAAAAAGAAAAAAATGAAATAAATAAGTGAAGAATTTTTGTTTACTTGTCTCTGGTGAAGCCATGGTGGAAACAATGACTGGAGGACCAGTCCGCCGAGACATCTTATTGTCCGGGTTAAGGGTTTGAGATTGGGCCGTGGTACCCGAAGACACGAGCGCACTCTCCACAGCAGTAACCCCCTTCCTCAAGAGCTGAGGACTGGGGTGAGCACCCGGGGTTTGAGGCATATAAGGTAGACTAGGTGCTCTCTTCATCAGCTCTACAGCTGTATAAGGGCTGGAGAAAGCTTTGGGCACCAGACCTGGGGTACCCAAAATACCTGGCTGATGTGGCTGAGGGTGGCTTGACATCGGCAAACCGGTATGAGGGTTGTACATCGTGAGTGGTCGTGTCTGCGTCAAGGAAGTGCTATATGCCCCAGGATTGACTGGAAGCCCACCAAGTGAACGGACCCCAGGATAACTTGTAGCTTCTAACAGATGTTGAGACGGTGCACTGCTTGGTCTGCGGTTGATAAACTCGCTTATCCTTGGAGAAACGGTCTGCAAGGTGTTTGAAGGCTGCGGCAGAAGGTGGGAGTCCATAGCTAAACCTTGAGACTGCGTGTAGAGATCATTACGATGGCTAAAGCTGTTGGAGCGGGCACGCATTGTTGGCAATCCAGTGCCTGTCTTGCAGTTGAGTACCACCCTTGACAGTACCCGGGCCTGGCCGAGGTTTGGAGAAATGGATCGGATATCATGCTCTTCCATCATGGACAACATGGCAGTGGAGTCAAAACCTTGCTGCAACAGAAGGGATATGGTGCTTTCAGACAGACCCTCGGTACGCAGGTAAGTTAGGAAAGCTGGATCCACAGCCCTCTTTGGATCCAAGGTAACAGCAACTGAAGGGTGGTGGTTTGTGATCCCAGCTGTGAGCTGAGCCGGTGTAGGGGCCACCATAGCTGTACTGGTATCATATGCAGGATCATAGGGCAGCCTTTGAGCAGGTATAGTACCATAAGCAGATATTCCTCGAGCTATACTTCCATCCACGACAGGAGTGGGTGTAGGATCCATCATGATGCAGGTGGAGGGAGGGTGGTCAAGATGAAGGCCGTTGACTTCGTTGTAACCAGAATGGCCTATAAGAGAGGCCTGATCGGCCGTGATACCGAAACACGAAGGAGAGGCGGCTCTACTGCGAATACGCTGACTGTCTTGGAAGGCTAGAGAATCCCTGTACAAACGGTTCAACTCGTGCGCAGTGGGTGGGGGAGGCGGAGGAGGAGGAGGTGGAGGGGGAGGTGGAATCGGGCCAGGTGTAGGTGCACGAGTAGCCCTAGGTTGCCCTTGATCCCAGGGAGCTCTAACGCCCCCTGCACCCAGCCCATAATGCGAGCCTGATCTGCTAAGAAGCTGGTGGCTTCCTCTATAAAATCCCTGCAGATCTTCAGGCGGCTGAGCAGATAAGGCAGTGTCAAACGGGTAGTAATCAGGAGGAGGGACAGTGCCCCTAACAGCCATGGCGTCCTCCAGGTGGTTGCTCGATTCGGCTACAGGATCTGTCTTCATGGGAAGATCAGCATACCTTTCAAGGTCACCGTCGCTGTACACTTCGTCCTGGCTGCCAAAAAAAACTTGTTCTGGCGCTAGTTCAGGGTACAGCAAGGAGCAGGGCGGCAGAAGAGGATCAAACCAAAGTTTACCGTCGGCCCCAAAGGAAACAGAATTCCTTCTCGACGCAATGGTGACAAAATTGTCCGGAATAGCGCTATCTATATATCCCACCAGCACTCGACCGATCTCAGCTTGATCTTGCCAAGACGGAGACTAAAAGAGAACTACACGATTCTTGAACGGAGAAGAAAACAAAAGAAGGAGTGAGGTGTGGAAAAAAAGAGTAAGGGTTTCCATTTCACCTCTCAGGTTTCAGGTAAAGAAAAAAAGATGAGGTATATAGGGATCATTTCACCTGATCTCTGGGAGGCATTTTTTCTCTCTCTCCCTTCAGGCAATGCTATCATGTAGCCACATATTGCCAGGTAGCCCTTAAATTATTCAGTCCTGGAAACATAAGCATGAGATAGAGGGGAGGACGAGCAAAATGGGACATAAAATAAGACAAAGGCACAAAGCACATAAGACACACACCCACACACACAAAATAAACCCACACACCTTATAAGAGGGGTCTCTATTCCAGGAAGGACCACATAGAGCAGGAGTCTCGGGTATATTTCCAGTACTGGATTACTGGTAATGAAGATAAAAAGAGGAGGGGTCACGCTAATCCAGTGGGGTTATTTATTTTTTTTATCCTTTCCTGTTTTACACCCCCTCGCCACTGCTATGCGGGATTAGTCAAAATAATTCCTGCTTAACTCCACTGGCCCTTGTCGCTTTACTCAAACTAGAAGGGAAAATATCAATGCCTCACGATATAGGTCACCTCTGATGCATGACGTCATCCCGATAATCATTCTAGCAACCTACACCTTACAGTAAGCGCTCGGTCAGGTCATGACATTAACCATGTACAGTTTCTAAGAAGCCGATCCGAGAGCTGGTGCTAATCCAAAGAGCTTTTGTTTTTTTCCCTCACAAGTGGACATTTGATATCTCGTTCCTTTGTTTAGCTCATGGCACATGCGCTCAAGATATGATATAAGAAACAATAAACTATTCTTCATGGAAATTACTTTGTAAATAAATAATCATGTCTTCTTAGAACTTTAAATATACCATGCTAGGAAAGAGCAGCATTGAAAATAAAAGTCTTTTTAATAACTCTGAACTTCAGACAAAAGCAGTTAACAATTTAGATTAAGCAAAACCCCAGTGTAAAGAAGGTAAGGACAGTACTGTGCAAAAGTCTTAGCACCATATTATCTGTAGTACAAGTACAAGTGTACTACATTACTGTAATACAATATTGGTATGTATGCGTATCATTGTTATTTCCCACCACATCGTGGGTTGTGCATGACATTAGAAAGGAGCGAGAGTGACAAAGTTACCAGAACTATTTCAGAGGAATATTCTCCAGCGTGCTCAGTAAAACCTAACAGCTATTTTGTGTAAAGTACTAAAAAAGGCGAAGTGAAGATGTTTTTTTTTTTTTTTTTAAATCAACATAAAAGAAACTTCTATAAAGAGCACTAAAGAGTAATAAAATTAACAGTCAAGGTAAAAATATCTTGGCATTAAAAAGTCCATTAAAAAAAAACCCATATTTCTAGTACAAATTCACTGAAACAAATTGTACATGTTCTTTATTACATAGGAAAAAAAAAAAAGCGCAAATCTTTAAATTTCAATGTAGGCACCGGTGGTTTCCTCAAATAGTCGGGGATGGAATGTAGAGTCTTCTGAAGGAAATCATTTGGGATGTTGCTGAGAACCTCCTGAATCCTGAATGCCTCCGAGTCCTCCAGAGTGCGAGGCTTTGTCCTGGACACCTCCTCCTTTGCGAAGCCCCACAGGAAAAAAAAAAATCACATGGAGTGAGATCTGGATTTCTTGGAGGCCGTTCATTTGGTCAGAGTCGTCCCAGCCAACGGCCTGGAAAATGCTGGTCTAACCTTACACGCGCAGTAAGAGCAGAATAGGGTGGTGCACCATGGGGTGGCGCTCCAGCGATACTGCCATTAAATATTGTCTAGTTCATTTTCACCCACCGTGTATGGAAAAGAAACCTTGAGAGGAACCAGATTCAACAGGGAACTGCGGAAAACACACTGCGGAAATTCCTAACTCGAATGTTCGTAAGTCATCTGTAATGGGAACGGCATATCTTGCTTCCAAACAGCCACAGTTCGTTCTTTTCCAGGCTTCCTGTCTCCCATTTTCAGTCAAGTCCCTGTACTGTACCTGATCAGTTTCAGAGGAGGCAAGAACCAGCGAGAAACAGGTGCAGATGATGACAGATGAGATAAATAAATGTAAAAATAAGCTCTTCTCCTATTTATATCCAGACAAACCTTTATATCTTTTGTTGAAAGCATACACTGTAGACCGGCTGATCATGTGATATCATCACACCGTCCACGTGAGCAGTGTGTGAGCTCTGGTGCTGTTACAGTAGGTGACTGACTGTGTGTAGTGCATCATGTACATTACGTAATTCCACTAGGAATTTGGTTCTTTTTTTTTTTGGTTACTGAAGCTGTTTGTCTGCTGGACGACTACAATGATCTAGAAAAGTCTTATCTTCTAAATCTACTAGGAATTCTTCATTCCAAAGACACTAAATCAAATCAGTAGAACTGAAGCCACAGAAAGTAAAGCTTTTGATTCATTTTCAAAGTTGTGATTTTTAGTTCAGATTAAATTCATCAAGAATTTAAAGAATTTCTTCAGACATTTTGTTTTTCTGCCTGATTTTTCCCCAGACGTTGTATTTCTTACAGAATTTCGAGTAACAAAAACTACTAAAGAACTATCTGAAACACTGTGTAATTTAAAAGTTTGTGGTTTAAAAGTTAAAAGTAATTCATTCTTATTTTATCAATACACATTTTAAAATGTTTTTTAAATGTTTCCATGAGCATTCCTCTGGGCACAAAAAGTATATTTATTAGTTTATTTATTTATTTACTCATTTTCAAAAATCTGTCAATGCCATCGACATTTTGACATTGTTCAGCAAACAATAGTCTAAAATTAATTTGTTACAAATTTTGGTAGAAAATACAAACTGCTTTTTTGCTAATTATTTCTGCATTGACGCGTTCTCGCTAGCTCACGATTATCTCACTTTGTGCTCAGATTCAGTCAGCCAAACTTGAGAATATTAGAGACGGGGTGGGGGTCGGGGGAGGGGGGGGGGTGTATTAAGTTTTGTACTGTGAATAATTTGTGTGTCAATTTGTTTATTGACTCCAGAATAATGAATTTTTTTAAAAATAATTTTTTATTTATTTGTTTGCATGGGCGGCTGCAAAACATTGCTGTTCCTATAATCCTACAGGTGGCGCTCTAAATTATTCACACATTGGCAGGCAGCACATCGATCCTGTGTGATAAGACAACAAATTCTGAAAAAAAAAAATTTATACTGATTTGGGATTTTAGCAAAATCGTCATTTTACAAAATTTCAATACAAATAAAACCAGCACCTCGGTATCGTGATAATATCGTATCGCCTGGTCCGTGGTGCTTCCCATCATTTAATTATTCCCTAAATAATTACGTCATTTTGAAAATTGAAACCTCACAGAAACACCTTTAATCCGACACAGCTGCAGAAACATTACACAGTTCATTACACATTCCTCTCGTGTTGTGTAACTATGAACTCTACGAGGATTACATCACGCTCTGAGAACGCTGCCGGAAATGTGTTTTCCTGACCTGTTGAATAGAGCGCTTTATGTTCCTCGGTAGTGTTCTGTGTCATCGGGGGGAAATGGGTTTGGGGGTTTTATATAAGAGATAAGAGACGGATGAGAAAGCCCGCGCTGTGCTTTAAATAGCGCCGAGGATGGGTGTGTGACTAATTGGAGTGGCGAGCGCACTGAGTGGGCCTCTTACAAAAATATAAAAATATAAAAAGACTGCTTGTTATGTGCCCGAGTTCTTCTCTCGGTTTCTGTTATTGGTCAGATGCAGAGGTCAGTCGTGATGCATCGAGGAAGAGAGAGAGAGAGAATAAGAGAGAGAGCAAGCGCAAAGCCGCCCGATACAGCACTCTGATTCAGGCCTCACTCTGAGCACTTTAAAGAACAAGAATGAGAGAGAATGAAGGCAATAAAACCTGAACAATGTTGAAATAAAACGTACACAAGTAAAGCAGCACTCCGGCGGCGTCTCTCACAGATGTATCCCGGGTGTTTTATGAGGTCGGGTCTGCCACTGTCTGGCCTTTCCGCTCTCATTGCACCGTGCTGTTTGTCAGCTGTAAAATGCCATTAATTACGGTGTTGCTTTTCTCCCCGGCAACCGGAGACAATAACTGTTTTAATAAGCTCCGGCACGGACCATCACTCAGCCTCGCATCGCCTGGAAATATTAATAACACGCTTCAGGTTCATCTCGACTAGACACAGAGGAAAAAAAACATAGAGCAGGAATACAGAAATGCAAATTCTCGTTCTCTCTCACTCACATCTGTGTAGATACCAGACACACACACACACACGCACACGCACACACACACACAGAGAAAGGGAGAGAGGAGATAGAAAGGTACAGACAGATCCAAACGACAGAGAGACATCTACAGACGGAAGGAAAGATAAACAGCCTGAGATAAAATAACAGACAGACGGACAGACAGGGCGACAACAGACAGACATTCTGATAGACAGGAACGAGACGGAATGAGAGATCGGAGAATGTCTACTGTAGATGTAAGATACATGAATCGGTCAGACAGAACAGTTCATCAATGAACAGGTAGATCAGCAGACAACTGGATGGATGGAGAGACAGACAGATAAATAGAACATTCAGACCCACAGACAGACGTATGCACAGACAGAGAGACAGATGTATATATACGGTAGATGCATGATTTAGACAGACAGACAGACAGATGGTTTGTAAAAAAATGGATGTGTCTAAATGTGAATCAGACAAATATACAGTTAAATAGAGATTAATAGATAGACAGACAGACAGACAAGTAGTGATAGACATATATAAATTGATAATTAGTTAGATAGACAGACATAAGATCGATAGATAGATAAACAGACAGACAGCTATTGAAAAACAAGCAGAAAGACAGACAGATAGACCGAAAGAGAAAAACAGACAGATATATATATACAGTATATTTATATACATAATATATAGATTGATATACAAACACAAAAGGCCAGAATGATAAATAAATAAATAAACTGATACAGACAGATATGATTCTTGGACATGCTCTAATACAGAGTGTTGAGTTAGTTGGAGGTGTGTGTGTGTGCGTGCGTGCGTGTGTGTTTGGACAGCGACCCTGGCGGAGCTCTAATTACTCGAAGGAAGAGCAGTGTGAGGTTTCAGAGCCCGGAGCTCGCAGGCTGCAGCGTGCAGGACAGACGAGGACCGGCCGAGTGGAAAACAATACTGGCACCAGCGCTGCCGAGTGATGAATTGGGCCACCTTTCTAGGGCACAGGACGCTTCTGGCACTACTTGGCAAGCAGAACTGCTAGGGGACTAGGAGACGGGAGAGACGGGGGAGACGGGGACGAGGATGGGGGGATGATTTATGCACTCTCGACTGGAGAACGGTCGGGCAATTAAACTTTCATAGGATTTAGTAAATTAACTTGGAAAACTTGGAAATCGTAGTCAATTACAGTGAGTGTACAGTATATTAAAAAGTTTTAACAAGCCTCTGGGCTTTTTTTTTTTTTTTACAAGATAACAAGAGTCCTGGGAGAGAGAGAGAGAGAGAGAGAGAGAGAGAGAGACACGTGCTCCCAATTCCAAGCTCGTGAGCTCCAGCACAGGCTCTCCACTGTCTAAAATAAGGCATTATACGTTTAAAAAAGGAAGGAAAAAAGAAAAAAGTAAGTGTTTCTCAGAAGAAAGTGTAACAGTTTTAAAATAGCTAACAACCAGCTCCATCAGCAATAAAGAAAAATGCTAAATTAACTGAAATGTGACGTTTAAATGTCCAGTAGAGGTGTGAGTCGATATCAAAATTCAGGATAAGCTGGAAACATTTTATCACCATTTATGATATTAGCGCAATATTGTAGCAAAGCTGTAGCTATGAGCTAGTGAGCTAACATTAAATTGTGAGTTTATAACGTTTTTATTGTCTCTAAACATAATCAGTGTGAGATATTTAACCAGGTTAAGAGTCTATGTTGATTTTTTTTTAGCAGCCAATTTGACATCAAGATACACGCTTAACCCTGGACAATTCATTCATTCATTCATTCATTCATTCATCTTCTATGCTGCTAATCCTATACAGGGTCGTGAGAGTGCTGGAGTCTATCCCAGGAAACTTCAGGCACGAGCCGGGGTACACCCTGGACAGGGTGCCAATCCTGAAACCCGAGTACCCGGAGGAACCCCACCAAACACGGGGAGAACATGGAAACTCCACTCCTGATTTTCCGGGTAGGAATTCCAATTTGAGGTCAAAAATTGTAAGTTTTTCAAGTTTTATTTTCAAAATTTCAAGTGCCAGGTTTTATGGGTTTGCAATGTAAAGATGTGATTTTTGCCAACCTGTGTCATGACATGAAAAGCAGAGGGCGACACTTTTCAGTATAAAGAACATAAAGAACAGTTTGCGCTGCCTTGTCAAAAAATGCTACCATCGCATGCATTGATAGCACAGTCAATCGATTTTTGCTACCCTATCGAAAAATGCTAAATGCTAACAGGGTATATGTAAGGGGGCATGTTTTCTTAAACTTTATTATAGGATATTTAGTGAAGAAATTAGAGGTAGCATAAATAAGGGGTAATATAAAAGCAAACTCAGTTACGTACCGTGATTCTTTCGTGTGGCGATTTTGTATTGCAACACTGACACTAAAATAGTTTTTTGTAAAATCTTTTTTTAATTTATATATTTTTTAGGGCCGGGACTCGATTAAAAAAAATAATCTAATTCATTAGAGGCTTTGTAATTAGTTAATCAAAATTAATCAAAATTAATCGCATTTTAATCGCATATAAATATTTGACCTGAGAACAGTGAGAAGTAAGTTTTTTCAGATGGATCTTTAGTATACCATTGAATAATGACTGAATACATAAGCTTAAGCAACAAAATATTGTTTATTTTTGTTCAA
>JAQQZT010000006.1:25344597-25357147 GCA_030068275.1 Clarias platycephalus | reverse complement strand
CACATCATTCTATCATCCATCCTCATTTTATCTTCCAATCATTTCATCATTTTATCACATTAATCCATCATTTCATATCATTCCATCATCACGTCATTTTATTAGTGTATCAATTCATCAACTCATTACATCATTTCATCACATGATTTTACCATCATGACACTATTCCATTATTCTTTCACATCATCAGAAGTTTTATCATCACACCATTACATCATCCCATCATAACACCGTTCCACACTTTCATTCCATCATCACATCACTGCATAAATTCATCATCCCACCATCACATCTTTCCACTATTCCATCATCACATCAGTCCATCGTTCCCACCATCACATCCACCACAGTTTAGCCGTAGTGTATAATCAGGATTATAATCTGGCCTTAAACATCTGTGTGTGTGTGTGTGTGTGTGTCTGTGTGTAAAATATAACTGCACTGACATGTTGTTTCCAGCAGAGGGATGAGCGTTCCACTCACAGAACCACATTCATCACACACACACACACACACACACACAAACACACACATTATTTCTCAGTGTGCCACTCTCGCTCTCACAGGCTCATCAATCTCGAGGTGTAACCCCACAGTGCTGAAACCTCCTGATCCAGAGGAGCTCACTCTTCACACTGAGGAATGTTCTGCTCTGCTCGACTGCTGACTCTGTGTTTGTGTGTGTGTGTGTGTGTGTGTGTGTGTTTGAAAGAGAAGTTTCAGGACTTGACTAAACTCATGCGCTGCAGGAAGGGAAACTAAATGGGCTGTGTTACATTTCCAGTGTCTACTGGTGTGTGTGTGTGTGTGTGTGTGTGTGTGTGTGTGTGTGTGTGTGTGTGTGTGTGTGATTCCTCTTACTAAATCTGAGATTTTGAATCTGTAGCTCTGACTGCAAAGCTATAGTAAAGATGAGACGAGAAACAAAAGAACTAAACAGATTTTAAGTAACACAAGCTAAATTTGAACTCTACAGTCACAGAAAAGTCTAATTATACAACAGAGTTTGTAGTGTCCTTTACATAGTATATGAATAAAAAAAAGGAGAATTTTACAAGAACGCAAGTTATGTAACTTTAAAATAAAATAAAATTGAGAAATCTGTAAAAGAGCCAAATGTACAAATATTTGATATAAATGTAAAAAATTTTTAATTTTAGAAAGTATAACATTCTACAAAGAAAAAGGTTTAAACTGTATCATAGGCATTTTAATATAAACACACCAAGTGTTAAAAAATTCAAAATATCAAAGTTTAATATTGGTCCATAAAAAATTTTTAAATTCCACCACATAAACATTTAAAATTATAGTACATTAAATTCTTCCGTATAAATATTTATAACGAATCTCCCACATAAAAGGTGGAATTCTAAAACTTAAAAAGCTGTTGAAATATAAAGTTTAAAATTATACCACTTATAAAGGTTTTAAATTATATCACATAAAAATTAAATCTAGTATAACTAACAAAAAAAACTCATTAAAAACTTATTACCAATTTTATACATTTTACAATTTAACCACATAATATGTTTGGAATTCTACCACTAAAAAGCTGCATTTATTCAAAATAAACGTTATCTCTACATAAGCAGTGTAGAATTCCCCAACATAAAAGCTATACAGAGACTGACAGACCTGAGACCACACCTCCTTTGCTGAGACAGACATTCATGGGCCACGCCCCTTCAGTAATTACAGCCTAATGAAGGCACCTGACCAGGAAGTCGAGGCAGCGGTTCGAGGCGAGACAGTGACATTTAGCTCAAACACTCGTCATCATGAAACATTTATTCATTTGAAGCTTTTTGAAAACGCGAGAGCGTGTGTTTGAAATATTTTCGGCGTGAATTATTTAAAAGGTCAGGGCACCTGCATGCTGCGCCGCACACCTCGACATGAAGAAAATGACGCAACTCGCCAGCACAGCAAGGAACGCAAAAAAATGAGCCGTGTTTCAGAAGAAGAAGAAGAACAACGCAATTTGCGAGTCACAAGCAATTAAAGCTTCAATGAATTGACGCTTTTAAGTCTTTTTTGCAGACACTCAGGGCTGAAGCTCCTCGCGCTGGCCTGGAAAAGACTTCATGTGCGTGTTATCTGCGGATTAAGTTTTTTCCACTTGTAATAAAAACTGTTTACATAACAATTTCATTTCAAAAGACTGTTGTGTAAGTTTTCATTACAGGATGATAATGTTTGTGAGTGTTATGTAAGTTTATCGCAGAATGTCAGTTCGAAGTGACACATAACACATTAGTGATGTTTATACCACCGATGCCTACAGTCTGGATCCGAGCCAACGCCAGCGCTCGGCACTTTCCACCAACATCCACACAAACGAACAGAACGCAGCGCTGATTGCACACTCACAACCCGCTCAACACATAACGCATACACACACATATTACTGTATTTTAGTAAAGACGAGTGGAGGCAATATTCTGCTTACATAAAAGTTTAAATGTGTCTATTCTTAAACATTTGATTGTATTGCAGAGGAAAAAGTTCTCTTATACATTCGCTCATTCATTAATTCATTTAAGAACCTGAAACATTTTTGTAATTACTCCTGCAGTCTAATAAAACTTAATTGTAAAAAAAAACTCTCACTAGGAAAAAAGCTAAGAAACACACAAAACATTCCCTCAACTGTTCTGAACTCCTACTCAGAAATTCAAGACTGTCTCCTCAAACTCGAGTTCAGCAAGTGGCATCAAATCGACATGGCCGCTCAAGCAGTAAACACAGCACAGTCTTACTTCTATATGATGTACAGTGGTACCCCGGCGTACGAACATCCCGCCTGAAAAATTTTTGACTTAAGAACTGAAAATTTGCAAAACATTTGCCTCGGCATACAAAGCATTTTTGGCATACGAGCAACCGGACCGAGCAGAACCGAATACCGGCCAAGTTGTGCATATGTCCGGGTGCTGTCCAAAACTTATTTGTGGAAAGCTAAGTGAAGCGAGTTCACTTTTTTTTTTTTTTTGCATTTTGTACAAGATTTAGTGAAGACACAACAACATGCGTCCCAAGAATGTAATCAAGGACGGTAGCAAGAAGAAAAGGGAGCCGCTTTCAGTGTTTAAAGCAGCCGGTGTCAAGAGGAATCATGAATTAAGGTTACATGATGTTTAGTGTGTATTTATTTCATATTTCTCCTTTATTTACATGGCTTTTATAAATGTTTTGATTATTTTTATATGGCAAAATATTATTAGTGTTGGAAAATGTTAACATTAGCAATATTTTTGGGTGGCTGTTTCTCGTTAAGAACTTTCACCTTAAATCAATCAGCGTACAGACACAATTGCTTAAAATCTACAGATCGCTGTTTTGAAAAGGAAAATATGCATCACTCATCAAAGCCAAGGGGAAACCTCCTGTTCTGATAAATGAGTCCAATGCGGAAGTGCCAAAACATGCAGTTTCTCAAATTGGCTCCAACAGTGAGACAATCCCCACAGAGCCCATATTCAAATGTCCAACTCTACAACAGAACTAAACAAAACATGATTTTGTTCACATTAGCTAGATTTCCCATTCATGAAAACTTTACATTTTATGGAACTCATCAGTTCAAATTATTATATTAAGTCATAAAATTAAGCATAATTAGACGTATGGCCAATTTGAGTGACAGATGAACAGGAGAATGTTGATGGCAAGGTAAGGTTAGCATATAAATTAACGTTACCCATCATAGCATTTTAGCAACACCAAAGTCAGCAATTCCAAGATGGCGATAAACAGAGTTCGCACAGCTGAGCTTCAAAACCTACAGGTGACGTCACCGGGGGTTTGTCCAGTTCTTATTATACAGTCTATTATCGCACTCAGTTAATTTGCCGTTAACAAAAAAAACAACATGGAAACATAATTTATGATTTTTATCCCTACCATTTTGTGCATGGAAATCGAAAGGGACATAATTGCAGCAGGTGGATGCAGCAGGAGACTCTGGGGAAAAAAAACCCTGAGATATGATTTGGTCTATGCATTTCTTTTTTTTTTTTTTTTTGTGAAAAGATTTTGAAATAATAAAAAAGAAAACCCCAGCAGCTGGACAAGAAACAGGAAAAAAAAAAAGCCCTCTAACAAATACCTTGAAGGTCAAATGAAAGTCAAGTATGCGTAGTAAAGGATAAGCCTTCTTTTATTCTCTTGGAAATGCCTCTCAATTCCCATAGTACTTAACCACGTAGTACAGGAATAAAACACAATTACTTTAATTACAAGTATTTTCCATCCCTGGGTATAAATGTAGAAAAACAACCTCAATAAAATAAAAAAATAAAAAACACACACATACAGGAAGCACTCCTTTGTAGTAGGTTTCCAGATTTACCAGTCGTCCTTCAACACGCTCCATAATAAACACTGATTTCATCATCGAACCAAAAAAAAAACCACCCAATCCTGCAGTCCACCTCTTTTAACATCATGCCAAAACAGCCGTGTGAGAAAAAACAGGAAAACAGGAAGCTCAGACGGGTCTGACTTCAAAAGCCAAGAACCGGCCGCACTAAAAATATCCGTGTACGCACCCGAGAGTTCGCCAAAGCTGATTAAAAAAAAAAAAGAAAACACAAACATTATGCATGAGGATCTCATGCTTTAACAGTATACAGTGTATATAGTATAGAAAAGGAATATGGAACATGGGGAGGTGCTGGAAAAGGAAAATAATCAGTCATTCATTCATCGTCTATACCGCTTATCTTTGATACAGAGTCATAGGAGGCCTGGACCGTCTGCCAGAAGACTTGAGGCTGGGTACATCCTGGACAGGGTCATTTGGGAACACCAATTAACTTAACCTGCATCTCTTTGGACTGTGGGAGGAAACCCACAACGCACTGGGAGAACGTGCAAATTCCATGCGGACACAGACCTGAGGTGTACTTTTATTATCAAACCCTCAAGTGTGATTCATTAATCCATTCATTTATTAGTTAATTCTCTTGAATTTCTGTTACTCTACATACAGAAACCCAACAGGGTCCTGACTAATGTTAAAGACCTAAAAATAAACAAATAACCTGCATGGACAGACGTCACGCAAGGTGGGTCAATAGCTGGGAATAATCTGAGTACAAGAGTACACACTTTGAGTTAGCACTACCAACAACAAAGCTGAAGAAAAAAAAAAAAAACACTTCGAACAAACAAATGCAAAATACAATTAAAAAGAAAGAAGAAAAAGCTAATAAAAATCGCAAATTGTTTACAATATTTTTTGTCTTCTCAGTGTTTATTAATTACAGACTACGTTATTATTATTATTCATAATGGTTGTTAATCCACATTACTGTTTTGCTAGCAGTTTGTGAGCGAATAAATATATTATCATGCATATTTAATTATGACACTGTCTCTTCTGTCTCTTCGCACTCATCCTGGACATTCATGGACACTTACACATATTTATATTGAAATTTCTGGATCATTGCACAAGACACTTTAATAAGACACTTTTTATGCATATTTGCACCCCCCCCCCCAGTCATTTCTACTTCATTTTTTTCTTTATTTACACTAAATTTCTATATTTTACACTAAATTTCTAGTTTTTATTTTTATTTTTCTATATTGTACATAATGTCCTTATTTGTACAGAATATAAAATTTTTTATCTTAGTTAAATTAATTTTCTATTGTATTTCTATTTATTCATATTTATTTATTATCTATAAGCTTTTATTGTTTTAAGGTCACAGGCAGTCGTATAAGCATTTCACTGCATATCGTACTGTGTATGACTGTTTATCTGACCAATAAAATTAGAATTTGAATATCGCGTATCATAAATATGCCCTCAGTAATCATGATATTTTTGTAACATCGCTTCACCCCATTGCATCGCCGGTTCCTTAAAAAGCTATTTCAGTGTTTATTTAAAAAATAAAAAATAAAAAATAAAAATATATATATATATATATATATATATATATTTCTTCAAAATTCAATAGTAATAATGACTTTAAAAATGTATTCGATTAAGAACTGCCCCAAGTCTGCTTCAGTGGTAAAGAAAATGTTGTTTATGTAGCGTAAATTTAAAAAAAAACATTATCGTTAAATTTTCTCGCTCATTTTTCCCACCGTGGCCGAAAGTCATGAAATTAACTACCAGTCACACTAAACTTTCTTTCGTAAAACACATTTGCCTCGCACATCTTTTTATCATTCCAAATCATAAAAACAGAATCAACAAACAACAACAAAAACAGACCCTGACTGTAAATGCTATCTTTGTTCTGTAACCCACTCTTCAAACAGTGAAAAAGAAAACGGCAAAGAAAAAAAAAAGAGAGTAGGAAGATAGAGGAGTATTAAAAACAGACTGAAAGACTGAAGTTAACTGGCGAGGCTAAGAAGAGGAGACGGCGCTAGCGGCGCTATTCGTGACTCCCTACTCAATGTCACGCAGCTGCTGCGAGAGAACGGGAGGGAGAAAAAGCAACAAAGAAAAAAAAAAAGGAAATGAACAGAAAAGAAAAGAGAGAGGAGGGTATTGATTTCCTGGCGTTTCTGGCCTACCATGCTGGTGTCAGGGAACGAGCAGATCGGTGCTGCTCCGAGTCTAGAGACCGGCTCCTTCGGGCGCTCGCAGGAAGGCCGAGGATGATTCAGAGCTTCCTGGTCCAGGAGAGAAACGGTGGCTCTGGTCCGCGGCGTGCCCACACACCCCCGTAAACTCCCCCCGCCATGAAACCGCCTGCCAATTTTTTTAGTGCGTTTCAGCCTTTGCGCTGGGAACGGGCCAAACAAAACAATGTGTTGATAAAGTCCAGGGCTGAGGGAAGACCACAAAGGAAGGGTTGTTCTGCTGCACACACACCAAGCGCAAAAAGATTTTTATGTCAGTCCACACACTCACACACACACACATGGATAAGATTTTTCCAGGTTAGCTTGATACAAATTAAATTCCTATAAAATACGTTGTAACCAGCACCGCTGGGCGTCATCTTGATGACCTTTAACCTGCAATATTGACGTCGGCACAGAAAGAACCCAAAAAAAAAGCGCGGGCTAATTTCACCACTGTGCTCTTACGCTGACCCCAGGGGTCCGCCAGACAGATATTTACTTTCAATTAAAATGAAAAGCAGACCGTTCTACGTCCAAGGTCCGAATTTGGTCATCTGTCATCTTTTCTTTCTTTTCTCTTTTCGTGTGTGTGTGTGTGTGTGTGTGTGTGTGTGTCTTCTTGTGTAACATGGGTGAAGCCTGCCAAAGGAACCGTGCCAAGCAAACCTTTTTGGGAGGAAACGCAGCTTAGAAAGGACCGAGCTCATTCCCTCGCTCAAAGCCTGCTTCTTTTTTGGCTTTAACTCTCCAGTACAATGCCCAAAAGGGTTTTGCGTAAACCAAGACTTCCTTAAGGATACAAAGTCAAATAAATGTAGAATAATTTAACATTTACGTTCATTCATCGAGCACGTTTACAAGTGGCTCAAGATCCAATCCAAACACCGAGCCGAGATTCGGCACAAGTTTGCTGAAAGGCCTAGCAGTGGCGCTCTGACAGGCTGGGGATTTACACTCGCACAGGAAGTTACAGCTGACTAACCTCTATCTTAATAGCAGGATAAATTGATCTTTGGATGTGTATTTCGAAATGTCACTGGGACAAGAGTAACCATTGTCTTGTCACATGATGAAGACACATGAGGGTGTAAACCTCGGGATGGGCTAGAACACACGAGCGAGTCTTGAGACTGTGGGCTTAATCCTCCTGGCTTGTTTTCCTTTTTTACTGCCATTACATTACCCAGATTCCATTGTTTAAAAATCAGGAAAACGGCCTGAAAGTGTTTATTTTCTTCATGCTACATTTCCAAATTAAATAAACCATTGGTACGTTACTCAGATCAACACTGCAGCTCAACATATTAGGTAAAGTGTATATTCCGTCAAACACCAAGCTATCAAAACAACTTGAGCAAAAAAAAACTAATTCTACCCGGACAGCTAGCTAAACACAGTAATTAACAATCCATGCTCCACTGCGCGCATACACTGGGTTAGCTCCTAGCATTATATTACGTTATAATTGGTTCACGTTTTTTAAATAAATTTAAAACGTCGGCATCTATGTGTCTTCTACAGTATGTGGAATATATTATACGGTTACAGATGTTTCATTCCTAACTGTTTTGCTATTAGATTACCTTCATTCTTTACTAAACTTGTTTGCTTTTCCTTCTTTTCTGAATTGCACACATGCTCCCGTTTAACGGGACTCTCGCCATAGCATTTATGGCGCACGACGACCCACCAGAGTGTTTTTCTGATTCATTTTAATCAATGGCTTTCAAACTCATGCACAGATCCAAACTGTCATACTGTTAACCTTCTTAAAACAGAGGTCATGTGCTACAACGGTTTCTATCCTGAGTCCTGATATGTTCTTAGACATGACCTCAATCTCACCGTTACTCAACTGTTGCAGTCATGAGGAAAATATTCTGCCAGCTGAGACCTAGAATTTGTCTTGTTTAATAACCTTTCTGAAATGAATGCTTAGGCTACAGAACCACAAAAACAAGAGTTCACTAACTAGCAAATTTAACAAGCTGATTTAACAATCATTTAACAATTTAACGAGAATATTTATATACCAAATTTAATAACCTAAGTCACAGAACATAACTGGCAGGCGAATTTACCAAGTGAATCCATACAATTTGACTAGCTAGCATATTTAATATTTTATCTTATGCTTAAAACTTCATTACCTAGCAAATTTACTGTTCTAATTTTAAAACCATAACCACAAGAAGCTCTTTCATAAAACTTAGTAAATTAGCAAATGTACTAATCTAGTTTACAAAATTTGACTAGCTAGCCAATTTAACAAGCTCATTCACAAAACTTGACTAGCCAGCAAAACTGCTATCTAATTTATAAATCATAACTAGCTAGATAATTTAACAAGCTTGTTCAAAAACTTAAATAAATAATCACAATACATAAGATGTAACCAACTAGCAAATTTTATAATTTATTATAGAAAAATTTAACAAGCTAATTCACAAAAATTACTGTAGCTCCTCCTCAAAATGTAGCTCACAAAGCTTAGCTAGCTGCTGGAGGTAATGTAGTAACCTATAGTTCACAATACAAAACTTAACTAGCTTCTCACATTAATGAACAAGACTTAAGTAAAACATATGAAACTTGACTCAACAAACCCCAGCAAAAACAAAACCCAAAATTTTTTTATAGCAAAATAAGTAGAGGGATTTTTTTTGTTTTGTTAAAAATGCAGAAAAAATATTATTTTCTTTAAGGATCAAAATTAAGATATAAAGCTTAAAAATATTTAATGGAAGGAAAAATAAAGAGTATACTGTAAGTATTACAATATTTAGATAATAACTTGATAAAATAAAATCTTATAAAACAGTACATAAGTGGAGTAACAAAGAGCAACTACTCAAGCCTTTTCTATGATATTATGATTATATAAGTGATAATATGCTAAATATTAAATGTAAGTAAAATGTTCAAAACAAAATATATTATAGAATTATATAACGATATATATCATAATGTGATCATACATTATTATATTAGGTTTAAAAACTTCAACCTAATGTTTGTCTGGGTATAGTGAGATAAGGTGGAGTAGCTGAATGAATAAATAGATTCATAAATATAATTATAACGATTGAAATAAGGAGTAAAAAATAAGAATAACTGGTTCACATTCGTTAAATAAATTTTGAACGTCTGTATCTATGTGACTTCTGTGTGGAATATATTATACAGTTAAAAATGTTTGAGAAGCCCTATTATAGCGGACCTTTGAGGCATCCAAGTCTTACTCCATGGACTCTGGGAAAAGCCAAGAACAACACGGCTGACTGGCACCGGAGGCACCTTGTGGCAGGGAGATAAATTAGGGACGTCTTGGAGGGCGGATGTGTCCCTTTCATATTCGAAGCTTGAGAGATCCTGAAGCTTTCACAAGCCATGAACGTGTGGTCATGCAAAACCCACTCTCACTTCGAATCACGCCAGGAAAAAACTGTTCACCCCCCCTCCCCCTCCCCTGAAAAAAAAAAAAAAAAAGCCCTTCTTTAGCTTGGTTCCGTTCCCGGATCCTGAACAATCCCAGTGTTACCATTTGGCAAATACGTGCATGCTGGATGGATGGGTCGTCCCACCACTTCATCTCCAACCAACCAATAGATTTCAGCATCTGATTACACACTGACATTCTCCATGCTGCTTTTATGGTTAGGTAAAGGAGAACGCCATTCAGGCCACAGTTAATAAGGCCCTGCACTGCAGCAACACGACAATCCATTTGAGACCTGACATGCACAACCCTTTGCCCAAGCAGCTAGGGGCGAGTAAAACATGTCATACGTCCTGCTTAACTTTTCACAGCTGCCTGAGCTGACAGAGAGGGGTTTAAATCAGACTTCGGGGAACGACAGACCTTTTTCTTTAACAGAACCTTTAAAACATACTGTAACATAGCACAAAACAAAGAGGGGGGAACAAGGGAGACAAATTACACTGGCATAACTGAGCACGGCCTTGTGGATTAACTGCAGAATAAAAAGTGCTGATGACCAACAAAAGGGAAAAAAAAAAGAAAAAAAAAACAGCTATTCATCGCTTTGGCACAGGGTCTAAACTCAGATAGCGTTCGGATAAACACTACATTTGAGTTATTGCCCTGTGATGCTCTGGTGGCAGTTATATTGATAACACCCACCAATCCGTTGGTGGTAAATTGATGAGGTAGGGAATAAAACTTCCACGATGGGGCAACCGGTGCCAAGGTTGAGACGCATTGCTACAACAATGAAGAGGCTTTCCTAATACCCTCTTTAGGTTACAATACATTAACTCAGCAAATGAATTTTCATCCGAGACCATTTTTTACGATGAGTAAGTACACAACGACTGAGGTAATCTCCAGAAATGATTTCCATTATGCTCAACCCCGCATCGTGCACTGAATAGATTCCTTCCTGACGGCGCTCTAACTCTATCCAGCTTCCCAAGCCGGCCGAGTACGCCCTGTTAGACACGAACGTCCATTAGAACAGGACATTGTTCTGCATTCTGTGCATTAACAAGGTCTGGTTCTCTTGTGAATCCTGAAAACCTCCCCCTTCCCGCAGCAAGGCCTTCAAACAAAGTGGCTTTCAACAAGCACAGGGTCAGCAAGGGGGGCACGCGGAGGGGGGATGATGCCTGCCTGGACGCCAGGGGCATTGAAAAGTCATATGAATCATGGGACCGCCTGGCCGAGGCATACAGCGCAATGGCCTGGGGGGTTAGGTCAATCCTGCTGAACATGCCAAGCGTGAATCTGAGATCCCTCACTCTCAATTCACAGTTACAATCCAAAACGTGACTAATCGTGTGCTTTCCTTTTTTTCTGGCGAATTGTTTCGCCGATGTATGTAATTGTTTTCCTTTAATTCTATATTTAAAGGGTCTGTATTATGCAAAATTCCACATTTTGTCATTTGTAAACATTGTGTGTAGAAACAAATATTGCGCAAGAAAAAAAAAATCCCTGCCTGTTTTTCTTTTTTCATTTTTGTACTGGCTGAGGTTTAAACAAGATAATCAGATTTTCACCCCCAGTGTGACCTCATATAAGGAGAGCCCCTCCCTCTAGCTTGTTCCTCAGTTCTGTGGAGGGGGCGTGGCTCAGCAAGAGCTCATTTACATAGACACTGAAACGGTGCACTTAAAAAGTGAGTGAAATAAAGGGAGTTTAAGGCATGATACATTGTATTTTCTGAGGGGTATTTCAGCTGGGGCATTAACACACACACACACACACACACACACACACACACTTTGTTAAAGAAACAGTAACACATATTTATCTCTATAGCATACAGTATATGTTACAGTAAACAGTATATTTACACTTGAGTGTCCGTAAATTGGACTTGAACTCTTAACTTTAACTCATTTTATTTCTTACTATTTGATTAAACACATGTATTTATATTACATATTTATTACAGGTTGGACATTTCAAACCGCTCTCCTTCTCTCTGTACATACTGTAACTCAGACGGCTTCCTGCACTTCATATTTGCAGCTCATTTAAAACATCCAATCAAGTACAAAAGCTAACGAGAATCATACAAGTGACCTGTTCATGCTATATGCATATGTTTATATGTATAGTTAGTTTTTAATTTATTTTTACACCATTTATTTTACCTTCATGTTCTTCTTTTTTCGTTGGATTAGCTATTTATACAGTTTATATTTATTTACAGTTATTTTATATAGTTTACTTGCAGTTGTTTTGCACATTCCATTATTTTGAATAATTCCATTTGATTATCGTTACAACAGTTTTATTTAATTTTATTTGCACTGATGTCGGCCCGTCTCTTTCCATCAAAACGTCTTGATGTACAAATGTTTGTGATTTATTGTATTTCTACTCTACGCGCGCTAAATTGATAAATAAAGAGATTTTGAATCACAGACTAGCAAAGACTAGCTAACTAACTAGCTAAGAAGCTAAAATAATTGG
>JAQQZT010000006.1:25288456-25300495 GCA_030068275.1 Clarias platycephalus | reverse complement strand
ATGTATATACTGTATATAGTGTTTAAACAGTTTGTATAGCATCACAAATCTACCCAAAATAAGAATTTAAAAAGGTATTTGTAATGTGCAAATTTTTCATGAATATGTAAACCAAACGTCTAGTCATATAACTACAGCTGATTATAATATTTGAATAAGAAAGACGGCCGGCACTCAGAGCTGAAAAGAAAGATGCAAGCAAACAGTAACAGATTCTGATTAAAGAAGCGACAGAAGTGGCACCGGACACTTTTTAATCAGAGTTGAGTTCACACAGGACAGCAGATTGAAATATGAACACACTTTGAATAAATTTGCATGTAAATATAAATTTGTAAATATTTATTGTGTATATTTGCAGTCCTCCTCCCCAAAAATATATTCTCTTATTTAATGTACACACCAAAATCTTGGAGGGTTCATTCTTTTCAGCTGTAACATTTCTTCAATTATTTTCATTAATCTGAATTTAGCTTCACAACATTTCCAATAAATGAAATTTACAATTAAAACAAACTATTTAAACCTGACAGAGTAATCTAAATGTAACTAATTGCAAATGATATGATTTGAAGCCAATCAACAGAGATTTAACTCATTAGCTTGTTTCGTTCTGTGAAAGATTACACACAAGCATGGGGGAAGCAGTAGGATATGTTTTTAGGATATGAGTTTATGATGATTTCATGCATACCAAATTTCTTGTTTATACTTTCATACAAACAATTTATAAATTGATCTGTTTGTATCCAGCTTGATGACTGAAATTGCAAAAAAGAAAAGAAAAGAAAAGAAATTCTCCTTTATTATCTCAGTTCTATGCAGTTTATTTACTGTATATAGCGCTTTTACCAACGGTCATTTGTTGCAAAGCAGATTTACAGAATCAAAACAAAAAATTAGAGAAATGAGTTTTAAATGTGTGAGGATATACTTCTAAATTATAATGATCAGCTTGTCGCTGATGAGCAAGCCGAGGAAACTAACCCTGGTTATGCTGTCATACAGTAATTAGTCCTGCCGGAGTCCCTGCTTGCACTCTGGACTAAATATACATTCACCTAAATGATCTCAGATAATTACTAGTTATCGTTTAACTTTTCCCAGAACGTCCACATTTCTCGTTGCTATACCTACTGTATGGTGTGTTTGCTTTGTCATGTCAGGCTGAACACTACACACTCCACAGTGACAGGTGTGCTTTACTGTTTATGTGTCCTAAACCAGTTGGACTGGTCTGAAAACCTCATAGTGCATCAAACTATGTAAAGCATGAATTAAAACAGAGCAGCTGCAAATTTCTCTAGTCACGGCTCATTCAGATGGATGTGTAGAACAAACACGCCACATGAACTGAAAAAGTGTAAAATGTGGATATGCTGAAACTCCAGTGTAGTGAATTACAATCAAAGGTACTTACTTGTTTCTGCAGACGTTCCTCAACATTAAATGTAACTAAAAATTGACAAAAATTTGGTATGTTGCTCTGTAATAAGTCAAAAAAAAAAAAAAGTTTGTATTAATAGCTTAAAGAATAAAACATTCTCCAGTGTTTGAGCAAATTAAATCAAATAAAGTATAGTTTCAATTGTTCCAGACAACACTTAATGAGTAAATATTGTTATTATCGGTAATCAGTAGCAGTCAGGTAATAATCTATTATTTGAATTTTTAAAAGCTGTCTATGAAGTTTATGCATGTTTCCAAAACATATTCACAACAATTAAACAAATTAGGTTGGAACATTCTGAAGAATAGTTCTCAAAAAAAAAAACTCTCAACTTAACAGAAGTTGGACAAAAATCATGATCAGAGATCGCTTAAACACTTAGTGAAGACGGATGAAAAAAATTCAACAGTCAACAATCAGAGCTGTGTTTAATAGTGAAAGTAAGAGCATTTCCACACACACACGCACACACACACACAATGTGATGAGAACTCACAGGATTGGGACTAAACAGCTGTGTGTCCATAAGAAAACCACTCGTTAGTGAGACTCATCAGGAAAAAAGGCTTCAGTTTGTTTGGGAGACTTTGGAGTGACGGAAAAATGTCATGTGACCTGATGAGTCCAGATCCTATTCCAGATTGATTGGCGTGTCAGGGTAAGAAGGGAAGGTCATGAAGCGATGCACCATCATGCATAGTGTCCACTGTACAAGCCTCTGGAGACAGTGTTATGATCTGGGGTTGATCAGGTGATCAGGTCGAGACTCAGTAACGTTATGGGGCAATAAAATGAAGTCAGCTGACCACCTGAATGTACTGTTATCACCAGGTTATCACATCTGTGGAGCTTTTCTTCCTCCCTGATGGAATGGATGTATATTCCAGGACATCATGGTTCTGGAAACATGAGGAATCATTTTTACTGTTTTGTTTTGGCCAGGCATTTGATCTTCATAGCCAGAGTGAAACATGTTGTGTCTGCCGAGGTGAAAATTCTTGAGTTTAAACTTTTCCTCTTGGTTCCGACTGTATCTTGCTCAGACCAGACTACTGTTGTCTTTAAGGAGTACACATCCCTCTGTGGGGTTTTTCACGGACCTCCAGATCACATTCTGTCCAAATTTAGTCTCACAGTACGCCAGTTTAACTTCTAATAGATCACTTGTTCAGAGCAGCTGTTCTGGTGAAGAACCACAATTAATTTCCCCCTGAAATAAGAACGTTTTTTTCCAAGGGCATATACAGTCATACATTAATTGTAACATAATATGGTCTTAGACTTAAATGTTCTAATTTTGGCTTATTTTCCATTATCTCATCTTTTTACTGTATGTTTTGTGTAATAGTATGACAGGATCAGAATCCCACTGCCGTAGAGGTTTCCTCAGAACACAAGAGACGTTATAACAGCGTGTAAGTCATCAGCTTAGAACGGGATGCCGCGCGACATCGGGCCGATAAATAACATCGTCTCGTATACAACTTTAATGAATAATTCACCAGAGTCTTCTGTCATTCTGAAAATTTAATGAAGACAGACATCACACATTAATCCATATTTACATTCCTCTGGGCCCCGCCCCGCCCCCAACCCCCCCCCCTCCCTCTCTCTCTCTCTCTCTCCCTCTCTCTCTCAGTCTCTCCCTCTTTTTCACTCTGTGTCATCGAACCTTATCAAACCCTCCGTGCGGAACACAACAACATCTCACTGTTTGTTTTTGCCTGCCTGGGATTTTTTTTTCACTGTTTATGCGAGGTTCAGGCTAGTCAAGCATAAAGTCCATAAAAAGAGCATTTGCAGTGTGTGTGTGTGTGTGTGTGTGTGTGTGTATGTGTGTGTGTGGTTTCATGGTTTCAGCTGAGAATCATTTTTATTTTGAAATTACACAAATACACACAGTAAAGATAATATTGTAATAAAAAACTGATAATACTGTAGCTATGCTTATTATATAAAGGTAAGAGTGTGTGTGTGTTTGCGTGTGTGTGTTTGTATGTGTACTGTATGTGTGTGCATGTATATATATATATATATAAATGTGTGTTTTTACGTGTTCATATGTGTGTGTGCGTGTTAGTGTATGTGTGTGTGTTTTAGTGTATCTGTGTGTGTGTGTGTGTGTGTGTGTTTTTTACATGTGCGCACATGTGTGGGTGTTAGTGTATGTGTATGTAAGTGTGTGTGTGTGTGTGTGTGGTCCAGCCCCCACTATTCTTCTCCAAGCTTCATGGGCTGTTATTGATCCAGACATCGATCTCTTATCATGAGCTGTTTTCTGTTCTCTTCATCCTCAACAAAATAAGACCTTTAAGAGCAGTACTAAGTGCTAAGGGCCGTAAGCTAGTTAGCCGGTTAGCTTGTACACTTTTCAGTTTCTGTATAACTCTGCCGTATTTATGATATTCTGTTTGATTTCATGCTATTTTCAATGAGCTATTTAACTACAAATCTCACTCGCTAAATAGTTTGTAACTATTTATTTAATGTTTAGTTAGACAGTTGTGCTATGCTAGCCTGTAAAACTAGCAAAATAAAACTAGCAAGAGAAAGCTGGCCTTATGCTCAAATGTTAACTCAAGTGAAAGCTACAGTACTCTAGTCACTCAATCTTTCTTTCTTTCTTTCTTTCTTTCTTTCTTTCTTTCTTTCTTTCTTTCTTCACACCTCTTTCACACCACTTTTATTCAGTTTCTTTATTTCTCTCTTTTTAGCGCTATAAATAACATAGACTAGCATTAAAAAGCTAACTAAACAAGATAAAGCTAGAGGAGTAAGTGAAGTTTAACTCAGCAGGTAAAAGTGGAAACTAATTAGCATGTTTAAACTAACATAGAAAGTAAAAGCTCATCAGGCAAGTGAATGTTTTGGATGGCTGTCAATCAAGCATGCTCTTTATTGCTCTTTAAACTATTAGGCCACGCCCACCAGCTCAGCTTGTTTTGTTTTTATATGTACTTTCCCCTTTTCCTGATTCTCTCTCTCTCTTTCTTCAGTCCTTTTGTCCTTTTCATCTTTGTTTCTAGCCTTTCGTTTCTTTTTTTCTTTCTTTTCAGTCCATTTTTTTTTTATTGCCTTTTTACTGTTTACTTCTTTCATTTCATTGCTTTTGGTGTTTCTTTTTCTACTTTTTAAAAAATATATTTTTGTTTGTGATTTTTTAAATGTATCTTCTTGGTGATTTTAAACTGTTTGTTTCTTTTTCTTTCTGTCTTTCCCATTAACTTTCTTCCTTTTTGCTTTGAAAATTGCTTTCTTTTATCAGTTTTTCTCTTTTCTTTCTTTCTTTCTTTCTCATTTCTTTTTACAAAATACTTTCTCATGTTTCTCTCTCTCTTCCCTCTTTTTAAATTATTTTGTGTGACATTCACGTGTCTCTGCCTCTATCTGTCTCTTGTCTCTTTGTCTCATGTGTTATCTCCATCTCTCCATTCCTCTCCGTCGCTACACATGCTGTTCCTCTCGTTGGGGTTGTTCTCGGTTGTGTCGACTGAGATACAGAAGAATGGATGTGGAATTCATTAATGCGCTGCTAATAAGTTCAGGGCAGTAGCCTCCGTTTTCATGTTGACCTTTGACCTCTATAGCGATGGTCTCAGATTCAGTCGGCCTGTGCTGAGTGTCTCGGGGGAGCTCGACGTGCACTGTGTACATATTCACACGTCCCCCGAGATCGTCACGTGTCAATCACAGGAATTATTAAAGAACGAAAGAGATGGAGAGAGAGACGATGACACTGTTGAAGACCAAGAGAGAGAGACATCTCTCCTCGTCCCCCTGTCTGTATTTCCCTTCATATCTTCTTTGTTGGGGGAGGGGCTTAGGGAGACGCGCTCGTTCCCTCAGGAGGCGACTCGACTCAGTTCTGCTAATGATGTTTGTAATTTAGCGGACTAATGACATGCACGGCCGCCTGGAAGAAGTGGTTTAAAGAAACAAATCTTTGATTCTGAAGAGAGGTGTGTTCCCCTTCATGTTCCCCTTCATGTTCCCCTCCATGTTCCTCTCAGTGTTCCTCTGATGTAGAAGCTGAGGTTAGCATCATACTACTTTTCTGTTCTTCTTCTTCTTCTTCTTCTTCTTTTTAACCACCCTCACTCGAGCGTGACTCTTAAAGGAATAATTCCCCCATAAAATATAGATTAACACTCCGTTCCCCCGAGCAATCAGCCTGTCACACTGCACCTGTCAATCAAAAGCTTCATCCAATCAGAGCAGCAGACTGACTGCAGTGTGATTAGTTGGTGCATAGATGAGGCGTGACATCACTGACGATGTGGGCGTGGCTTGATATTTTGGGTGTGACAAAGTTAAATTATTGTGAACACTTGATTTATTATCTATGCGTGTGTGCGTGAGAATGTGCACATATGTGTGTTTGTGTGTGTCTCGTTAGTGTGTAAGGTACTGAAGGTTCTTGATCTTAATAGTGTGTGTGTGTGTGTGTGTGTGTGTGTGAAATTATTCAGGAGTGAAGCACACCACTTCTGCTAATTGTGGATTTATCCTCTGGGTCTGCTGACGACCAAATCCTTAGGGACAAACATTCTACATCCTGAGAGAGAGAGAGAGAGAGAGAGAGAGGCGCGGGGGTCGAGAGACTTTACTGAAGAGCAAAAAAAAAAAGAAGAAAAGGAGAAAGATGGAGTAAGACTGCAGAACTCAGGAGAGCAGACAGAAAACAAACAAGAAAAAGATACGGAGAGAGAGAGAGAGAGAGAGGAAGAAAAAAAATGAACAGAATGGAGACAGATGGTAAATGGTGAAAGAAAGAGGGAGCAAAAGAGAGAGATAATGAAAAGATATTTAGAGCTTCAGGTACAGAACAGGGAGAGGGGAAAAAGAAAAAAGAACAGATAGATAGATAGATAGATAGATAGATAGATAGATAGATAGATAGATAGATAGATAGATAGATAGATAGATAGATTTCAAGGGATACCGTGAAGGAATGAGAAAGAGAAGAAAAGAGAGGAAAGAGGTATATAGGGAAAAGAGAGAGTGATAGAAATAGAGAAAATAGAAAGAGTAGAGAGAGATAGAGGAAATCATCTCTCTCTCTCTCTCTCTCTCTCTCTCACTCTCTCTCGGCAGTCATGTGACAGTCATCATGCCGGGTCATTAAGACTCGTTTAAACTTTGCTGTCAGGGGGCCAAAACTAACCGCACTCCGCTCACACCGACCCCGCCCCTTCTTCCACAGCCTCATTAATATGCAAATGAACCCTGCTGTCATTAGACCGGGAGGAAGCTGTGCTGTTCATGTATTTTTAAGCACCATGCATGTTATGTTTATTTAAAACGTGACTGCGTTTGCATAGTAAGAGCGTGATTAAACGTGGCTGACGAGTAAACGAGGCGTCGCACGGAGCTCTGCTGATTTATCCCGGCTTTGATTCGGTTCGCCAGATCAAAACTTGCAGAAATAATACGTGTGTTAATGAATTCTAATGACGATTTCAGCCTGCACTATTAATAATAATCAGCGTCACCATGAGAACAGAAACGGACTAGTTTCACAGACATACTGTAACTGTAACTTGAAACAAGTTTTCAATATATTGTGGTGTAAGAGGAATAAAACACTTCGGCCTCACCTGAGGCTCATGGTGATGACCGTAACACTGTCTCGTTAATTACATCACACTGTTATTGATTAATTTCCTCTAACAGCACTGCACACAGTAAGTTATTCCGTACTTTAATCCTATTCTAAACAAAAATAATTTATTCCATAACATCTGGAAATGTAATAGTAGAATAACTGTTTAAACTTTCTTGAACCCAGAACACCCCAAAAAACTGTTCAGAAATCTTCAATAAACCAAATATCATATGTGTTGTATCTGTGTTTATTGCAGGAGTTTTCTCCCTTAACATCTCCGGTAACATTTACGAAGCAAATTTGTTTTTCTGCCAGCTTATAAAGATTTAGGCTACGTTCACATTACCAGCCTGAACTGGCTCAAATCAGATTTTTTGCCCTAATGTGCCACAGATCTGTTTTTTTATGGTTGTCTGAACCAATGGAGCGACGTCTGGTTCTGAAATGTGGGCTCCAGCATGAAAGTGCCAAGACATGCAGTTCCACAAATGGCCACTAGGAGCTGGCTCAAAAGTGAGTCAATCCCCATAGAGCTTCATGTTAAAATGTCCAACTGGGACAGAAAATAATTTTGGTCTCTGTAACTAGATTTCCCACTCAGGAGAACTATATTTGGGTGAATTTTTATGTAACCCATCAGTTAAAATAGGTTGTGGCTGATTTGAGTGACCGCTGCAGTGCTAGCTGTCTGCTTTGCATCACTTTAGCTAACAGGCTAACTGAAATTGATGTAGTTTAACTCACCACAAGAAATTCACGAAAAAGAAATAAACATTAGCAACCGTAGCCATTTAGCTAAGCTAAAGCTAATCTAGCTAGCTTGTAAAGAACCCAATGATCCTACGGGTGATGTCTATTATTTGAATGCACAAATCTGATGTTTTTCAGATCTGAATCAGTATCGTACGTGGAAAATAGATAAAAGTCACGTGTAATCATGAACGTGAACCATCGTGACATGC
This sequence comes from Clarias platycephalus, assembly GCA_030068275.1. NCBI lineage: Eukaryota > Metazoa > Chordata > Actinopteri > Siluriformes > Clariidae > Clarias > Clarias platycephalus. The sequence goes on along the minus strand of JAQQZT010000006.1, from coordinate 25,292,478 downwards.
ATATACGATCTGAGCAAAAATTAAGAATCGGTTGATGTGGTTTGTAATGCGCACGTAGCCTAAGATGTGCCTTTTTCTCGTACGAGTCCTACTGATATTGACGCATTCACGCTAATTAACCCGAGAACTAAGAATCAGTAAACAAATTATAAAGTCTTCCAGATTTGAACTCGTATATGCACGATTCACCCTGGATGCTCTGTGAAGCTCTTCTCATCTGCTCTTCAATCAGCGGCTCGTTGTTTTTCCCTCATTAGTATATTTTTGAATGAGTGGACGCTTATGGGAAAAAATTTAAGAACGAATAATTGTGAAGTGGAACAAGTGGCTTGTTTGTGTGTTTGGTGGCCTGGTGGTTAATCAGGAGCCATGTAGAAGAGGGTTTCTGCTGCTGCTCCTCAGACATTTAGAATCAGAGGGTGTTGATTAACGGCAGATGGGAAACACTCTGTGTCATGCTGTCGTAGGAAACTAATCAGCAGCAGCGTGGTGTTATGAAGCTGAGTCAACCTTATCATCCTGAATAAAAATATATATATATATATATTAAAGTGTCAGGATAAATGCATTCTTTTTTGCCACAGTCATGTCAAATCCTGCATTCTGATTGGTCATGAAGTGTTGATTAATTTTCCACAACAGCAGCTGCGCTGATTTATGTTAATACACTCTAACTGTTCTGATATGTTATCGTTTCTATAGCAACAGCTCATTCACAGTGTGACATGTACAGCAGATGCTCCACATACACAAATTCTATACACAAGCACGTGTAATTATTTATGGTGACGAGGTGAAGTTTCCTGTAAATTATTAATTATGTAACATTAATGGAAGGAGTCTCCAGTGTCAGTGCTTCTCTTCGCACCACCAAGGTGAAGGGTTCAGTTTCCCCAAAGATCCTGCATGGAGTTCTCATGTTCTCCCTCTACTTGATGGATTTCCTCTAGCTACTAGGTTAAGATTAGGATAATTGGAATTTCCCAATGGCCCATAGTGTACGCCCTGTGATGGATTGGCATCCCGTCCTGGGTTTATCCCGCCAAGTGCCTCGAGTCCCACTGGGATCTACTCCACACTTCCAGCGCCTCTGTACAGGATACGCGCTATAGAGATTGAGTAAGTTGATCTTTGTCTCCTTCTTCTTCTTCTTCTATCATTTTCACCACAGTATACTTTAAAAACATTCTGAGCCCGTACGTCCTACAAACTCCTTCGTTCTAATACGTAAATGATCCTGAAAACTTTGATAGCCTGAAGATGCTTGAAACCATACTCTGACAGCTTATAGATCTCCATAAAGGTCCTAAACCTGTCAGTGGATGAGTGTTATCTCTCGGTCAGGACATGCGGGACGCCTGTAACGCGCCGTCAGCGTGACAAAAGCCTGAATACCGGCGTGTGACAAGTGTAAGAGCTGAACCTTCTGCCTGAGCAGATCCTCTAAATGGAGACGAGATGCTTCTGGCTGCACGTCCATTAAAATCCACGCCGCATTTACTGGCCTGAATAGCAGCTTTGAGTGGAAACCAGACAAAGAGAGATGTTTTGACGAACGCTCAGGAGCTAATCATAGAGAATGCAAAAGGAAAATGCTTCTGCTTCTTTACAATGTGATAACTCAGAGGGAGAAAATGTCCGAGTCCTTCAGGGACGAGGCTAGGATTTACGAGTCTGAACAGAGTGTCAAAGCGTCAGGGCATGGTGGCGAGTTAAGAGAGCAGCATTATTCGCACAGAGGAAAATCGATGTTTCTGACGATGTGACATGAGTGATGGAGAAGCAGGGATGTTTTTCAGCTGCCTGAAACAAAGAAATGATATCTTCAGTATTGATTGCGCTAACATAAGAATAAACTATAATGTAGGAAAGTATTTGTGGCGTCTGGTTGGTCTACAGGTCATGGTGAGGACATTCACCTCCCTGTAGTCCAGTGTTGGTTTACACACCTGAACACTTAAACCATTTCAGTCTTTTTGGAGAGTTTGGGGATTCCAAGAGAGCAAAACTGTCCATTCTCTGTCTGTGTGGGAGGAGCCTGTCCAGTCCTTCCTGTCAATCAGAGCAACACTAGCCAATCAAGCTCATGTATGTGGAAGGGACCAGATAGCGATAGCACTTTCCTACAAGCACATACACTCACACACATTACGGAGAGAGTAATTTGAAGATTCCATTTAGCCTAATCTTTACGTCCCAGAGGAAACCCACCAAGCACTGGGAAAACATGCCAACTCCATACACACTGACCTGAAGGCGGGACTCGAACCCTCGACCCTGGAGGTGTGAGGTCACAGAGCTAACTAGTATGCCTTTGTGCCACCATATTCTGAACGAACTCAAAACATTTGCGGTGGTTTGTATTATAAAACCAACAGGTTTTTATTACCCGCAGGTCCGCTGTAGGTGGCTTGGATGTTTCCCGAAAGCCAACCTGTTGTAACACATATCACATGTCACATGATGGCCAGGAAGGATTCAATATCGAGATATTTTTTCTGTATTCTTAAATCATCATGGCTATTCTGTTGCTAATGAACCCAAATCGATTTATTAGCAAAGGCTGAAAGTAGCGACATAGCTTTAAATTTCACCCTTCCGTGGCACTTTGCAGATTTTTACATTTAGGGATTCGGCAGACACCCTTATCCAGAGCGACTTACTGTACATTTTTATCTCATTATACATCAGTTGATGGGTTGAGGGTTAAGGGCCTCGCTCAAGGGCCCAACAGGAACAATGTGGTATTTGTGAGATTTGAACCTGGGACCTTCCGAACCGTAACGACTGAGCTACACCTGACACAAATAATTTATCGTTTTCAATCGTGTAGACGATTTCAAGCAGCATACAACATCATGATTATCTGTACACCAGCGCTGTACAGCGTCATGGGTGTAACAGTTTAAGATTTGATCATCGTGCTATACCGTGATATATCAGTGCATAAAATCTCTACTAACTAAAATCAGAAACAACAACAACAACAACAACAAAAAACATGTCAAAAACCCAGGTTTTAATATTTACATAAAATCATCGTGGAAGAAAAAAACTAGAGATAAGATCTATATTCTCTTTTTGTCTCTCACTCACCATGTGTGTGCGTGTGTGTGTGTGTGTGTGTGTGTGTGTGTGTGTGCGCGCGTGTGTGTTATTTTGCATTTATATTCATCTATCCATCTCTGTCTCTGTCGGCCTCTCATTTTCATGCGGGTTGATATATAACGGCAGACGGGAGGAATCTCGATAATAGGATATTTACTTTCTGTGTGAATTGCAAAATGTCAAAATAAAGATAAAATATTCAAACACCTGAACGGGAGCAAATTACATTGTATGCCAGGGCTGCACAGAGACAGAGGTGGGGAAAAAAAGTTAGAGCATGACATTTGGAAAGTGTCAAACACTGAAGGATCTGTAATTTTACTGAATGTGTTATTTATTCAATTCCCTCGGGTTAGTTTCAGCTCTCAGCCAGCGAGTGTGGGCGGAGAGTTCCCTTATATGTCATCTTTAGTTACTTACAGGAACTAGTTTGCTTCGCAGGCATTCCGAAACATTAAATATATAATTATAGACACATTTTTAGAAGCATTTGTAGGTAACGGAAATGTTTTTTGACAATTTCTAGGCACTTTGTTAAAGCTGAACGCTGCCTCGTTGCTGACATTCGAGGTGACTAAAGTCGAAACTGAATTTTAACTTCAGGTTTAACATTTGTCTAGTAATAGCACTGCACTATACATCATGATGTGCATGCACACATTTCTGCCAAAGTGAGCACTCATCATACAACGTAAGGCAAAGACTGACGTAGAAACAAATTATTAGGGATAAATCTAGGTCAAGTACCATCTGAACAGAGGTGGAAAGTAATGAATGACATTTACTCGCATTACTGTAATTGAGTAGATTTTTTGTGTACTTCTACTTATTAAAGTCGTTTTTAAAATCTGTAATTTTACTTTTACTTAAGTATGTTTTGTTTGAAGTATTGTACTTCACTACATTTTAAATCA
>JAQQZT010000006.1:25211564-25228548 GCA_030068275.1 Clarias platycephalus | reverse complement strand
CACATGTGTCTTCCACATATACTGTACATCTTCCACATGTGTCTTCCACATATACTGTACATCTTCCACATGTGTCTGGTCGTTTAGTTCAGGTGAAAGTCGTTAATAAAATGTTGTAAGCAATGGCGCAAATCCCGTGCGTGAGTAATGATAGCGATACCCAAGGTCAAATATTACTCAAGTAAAAGTACAAAAGTACTGGACTTTACATTTACAGTACAGTACTTACGTAATAGTAAATTAAATTGCCTCTCTCCCTCTCTCATGTCATGTCTCGAAGGAGACACTAAATAATCAGCAGGCTGCGACTATTAAGTCCTGCTTTAAATTCTACACACCACTGTGGCTATGTAACATGAAGCCGTGACAAACTGTAAATTCAAATTTTATTTGTCACATACACAGGACGATATGCAGTGAAATGCTTATACGACCGCCCGTGACCTTAAAAGTAAAAGCTTATTTATAAGAAATAAATAAGAAAGAAATACAGTAGAAAACAAAACTTAGCTAGGTAAAAAGAGAGTAAAAATATTTTTGTACAAATAAAATCTGTAGTGAAGTAAAAGTGTGAAATGTGTAAAATCTGTACTTAAGTGCAGTAAGTAAGTGCCTGTAGTGAGTCAGTTCCCTCCCACGTCTGTCTATAATGGGTTTAAAGGTCTCGTGGAAAGATTCCAAGTCTCCCATTAAAGAGAGTCATGACTTTAAATATTATTCAGTGTGGCCCAAAAGTCTGGATCCATAGACATTGTGCCTTAGATGAAATTTAATCTTTAAAAAGACTTGCTGAAAGAGATATGTATCGAAAAAAATAAAAACGCGACACCTTTCTTTCTGAGTGTGTGAGGAAGCGTTGGTCAGAGCGCGGGGTACGAGGTGAGAATCTGTCAAGGCTCAGGGGTTCCTTAGCAGGAGGAACTCTTACGAATTTCTTATTCAAGCTACAAAGTAAGGGAATAAAATACATGATGTATGGTTCGTGTTCTGGCTTCAACAGTTGAATGCGTCTGTATGTCAATAAATCGATTGATATAAAGCTAATACTTGTACTGTTTATTGATTTTTCATGCGTCAGTGTGAGTGAGCAGAGTGCTGTGTGTTCGTTGTCAGTATAATAGGAACGCTGCGTACCGGATCCTACATGCTGCGCCTCCTCAGCACCGCCGGATTCAGACGGACCGTGTGTGACACGGACCTATACACCGCCCCCATCAGCAAGTTCTGGGCCTACGCCTTCACCATCAGCAAGGTGCCCGAGTTCGGTGAGGAACCTGTTTTTACTTTTAGTTTAAAGCTCGGACACGAACACGGCGTGCAGGAAGAGTTGACTCTTTTGTATTTCTCATTAAAAAAATTTTGTCTGTTTTTTGTTTAACAACATATTGCTATATTTTGTAAAATTGTTTTTGTATAATTTATATGTTTTTTTTATACTCGGTCTTGTTTCAGCACAAGCTGTACACGCAATAAATTATAGTAATGACTTATTTACAAGATCATTATGCTGTTTTGTGTACGACACAAATATAGTACACAGTCTCGGTCGCCCGTTCACCTTTTACCTTCCTTGGCAAATTAAGGAAAATTGTTCATGCTGGTTCCAATAGTTTGATGTCAGAGCACACAGTGCATCACTGTTATGCTGGCAAAGGGAGACCTAATCAATATTACACAGGTGATCATAATGTTATGGCTGATCAGTGTATAAGTTTATATTGCGAGCATTGCCCTAACTATTTTGAAACGTTATTCCTCCAAAAGTAAGGTCCACAGCTTCTCCTCCACCTCACAACACAGCGCTGAAAGAACCTTCATGAGGGTCTTATCCATCATCCGCTCTAACATACCGTCGTCACACATACCGTTCCCATGGCAACCAGGTATTTTAGAGAACTGGCTGATCGGACGCTTTAAACGTAGGGAAGTCCAGGTTCAGCTCGGAGCAGATCATCAGTGCAGGATTCACATTTACAGGGAAAAATGTCTAGAAAATTATCAGATATGAACGGACTGCGATTCTGCAAACATTCATAGATGCGGGGGGAAAAAACGCGGAAGTAGCTCACTTGTATCGTACAACAAATATACACTGCAGTGCACCAGATAACAATATTTATAATTAAATACAATATTTTCAGTGTATAAGTGGACGTATAAAATGTCTATACGGATATATTGTACAGTATGTGTGTATGTGCGTGTGTGTGTGCGGGAGAAATGAGTCGACATTACCGGTTTCAGTGAATCAGTCCGGGAGCACAATGGTGAATAATTTCGGAAAATCCTCAACAAAACAGAGTTCACAGTCTAATACAGTGGGGAACAGCTCAAAGCACAAACAGCACAGAGATAAAATGGCATCCGGGATTCCGATTTAAAGGCGCAGGGCAACGTTGTTATATGTGACGCGTGTGAGATTGATTTCCTCGGGTGCGGTTACGGTTTTGATTCCCACATGATTCCAGTGTGAGAAAAGGGGACGAAGATTTAGCCAATCGGATTGGTATGCTTTACATTGTATATTCGTGTAAAAGGCGTATAAGAATCACTTTGTCCGACTTAAGAACAAATCCATCGTACAAACGTCGTCCTGGAATGGAACTCGTTCATAGGTCGGGGAATACCTGTATTGAGTACCTTGTTCACCACTAGAGGGCTCACTCGCGTTACGGGTGATGCATGAATACTGTGCGCTGTATTTTTAGCGGCGTTGAGACAGTTTGGGTAAAGCACTTTGGCCTCATTAATGTGTCTCAGATAAGTAATAAGTTGGGATTGTGCTGCTAGAATTGTGTAAATAAAACGTAAATTTTTGTTAATTGTTAATGATTATTTGATTTTTGATTAACTACTGATTAAGAAAAATGTGCGAAATTTATAATTGAAAGAGAGTAAGAATGAAAGCAAAAATATAAAAATACATGCATACCATAGATAAAAAAAATAGATATATTATAACCTACATGTAGATACAGAAATAAATAGTGATTAGGTTTGTTATTACAACAACATTATTTATAGAAAATGATCTCATTTATAACCCGCATGCATGCACATACAGTACCAACCAGTCGACCTCAGTCCTGAACATGATGCTTGGTTCTGCGCCGTGTTCTTTCCCTCCAGGAGACACAGTGTTCATCGTTCTGCGTAAGCAGCGTCTGATCTTCCTGCACTGGTACCACCACATCACGGTGCTGCTGTACACGTGGTACACCTACAGAGACAGAGTCGCGGGAGGGTGCTGGTTCATCACCATGAACTTCACCGTGCACTCGCTCATGTACACCTACTACGCGGCGAAAGCGGCCGGCCTGCGTCTTCCTCGGCCCTGCGCCATCATCATCACCACCCTCCAGATTCTACAGATGGCTGTGGGCCTGATGGTGCTGATGCTCGTGTACCTCTGGCAGAACGACGCGGTGTGCAGATCCACGGACGGCAACATCACCTGGGGCTCGATCATGTACCTCAGCTACCTACTGCTCTTCGTTTCCTTCTTCTACCAGTCGTACCTGAACAGGGGGACGAACGAGACGGCCGGGGAGAGGAGAGTTAAAGCTGAATAGGGTCTGTTGGACAGGACTGGGTGCTGTCTGTCTAACTACTCTAGCTTTCTGTCTTCTCTCCGTTCAAGGTTTGGATTATGGTGTGTATATTTCATGAAGTGTGCAGTTAGGCCAGGTTTACACTGCATGATTAGTGTAATAGACCAAAATAATTACAACACACCATATCAACAAAGTGCACATTGTACCATACTGTAGTTATTGCATGCTATTGATTTGACGGTTACAAAACATTATATATAAATCGGACAGATTCTAATTATTGTCATACAATCCATGAAAGTGATTCTGTATAAAATGCTTGAACTTGAGCATACAGGACTAAATGTTTACAGTAGTACTGTATAATCATGCAGTCACTGCCCTCTGGTGGTACGGTGCAAACACTGCATCTGTCTTTATTATCTCTAACTGATTTAATCTAATTGACCTTTCACGTTAACTCATAATGGCCAGTAAGGAGAACCGTCTAACTCTCACGCCAGTCCAGATATATTCATATCAAGCTCTTATATATAGTATAGTCAATTTATTGGTAATAAACTGTCTCGGATCACAAATGAGCTCCAGAGAAGCACACTGTGGTACCGGTGTTACAGTATACTTATAGACTGAATATAGACCATCACATGGAGTCTGATCTTCTATCAGATCTCTTGCTCTGGATAATTTAATGCCCCAAACTGTCAACTTTGTTTACAGCTATTTGTTTGATCATAGTGTAGTATTGCACAACTAATACACTCTAGATACAACAAAACAGTATTTCCATATGTTTACCCATATGTTCATCCATCCATCAATCCATTCATCTATCTATCCATCCATTCATCTATCTATCAATTTGTTCATGAAGCAGTATACCCAAATGTCCAGTCATGAATTGAGAATGATCCCTTTCTATCCATCCATCTATTCAAGAATTCAGTTTTAGTATTAGTATACCCATCTACCCAATCATGAATCCAGCGGTATACCCATTCTAATGGGTAGATAAAGATCCATCTACCCATCTTTAAATTCATTATACCCTTCTATTCAATCAACAATTTCGCATCTTCCATCCATCCAACAGTATGCCCATCCACCCATCCATCCATCCAACAGTATATCAATATGTCCATATATCTATCAATCCATCCATCCATGTACACCCATCCACCTGTCCATCCATCCATGAATCCAACAGTATACCCATCCATCTGTCTACGAATCCATCCATTAATCCATCCATCCATTATCTACCTATTTAAGAATCCAGCAGTATACCCCTTCACCCATCTATACAGCCTTAAATTCAGCATTATACCCATCAATTCATCCACCTATTTATCCATCCATCCATGAATCCAACAGTATGTCTATCCATCTATCCATCAATCCTCCCATCTAGTCAACTATTGATGAGTCTAACAGTTTACCTATCCTTCCATTTATTCATGAATTCAAGAGTATATCCATCCATTCATCCATCTATTTATCATTCCATCATTGAGTTCCACAGTTTATCCATCCATCCATCCATTTATCTATTTTTGAATCATTCCATTATCCCATCTATTCATCCATCCATGAATCCTACAGTATACCCATTTAGCCATCCAATCATCACAATCAATTGCCAATTTGTACATTTATCCATCTGTCCATGCATTCACAGTTACACCCTTTTATCCATCCATCCATCCATCCAATCCTCCAACAGCATATTCAACCATTCAACTGTCAGTATGTCCTTCTGTCCAATTATCTGTCAATCCAGCTGTCCTTCTATCCAGCCGTCCATCAGCATAACCATCCACCCAGGCACATCTGTCCACATTTTTAAATCCATTTACATCTGCCCTAACTGTCCTAACATTAAAAATATTTTCTAAAAGCTTTCTAAAAGAGCTGCAGATTATTATGGTTTTGGATATATAAGGTATATATATATATATATAATTTTTTATTTTTTATTATTTTTATTAATGGCTTAAAAGATGAGCGCTAAAGTGAATGAATACACTCAGCCGATGATCCCTGTGTGAGTGAACCATCTACTGTATACAGCCACACAACACTACATTCACACTAGCAGGCAGCAAGCTAGGATATAAATACTAAATGCTTGGCTGTTGATTATTAACGAGTTGATTAACAAAGTGGGATAAATCTTCTAGTACATGTCCTTTTTTTTCCTTCTTCCTTTCAGGTTTTCTTTTTCCTCAGTGTTTATGTCTGTACAGATTTACTGAGAGGTTGTATGTGATGAAGAAGAAGATGAAACTGTTGTAATTTTTTTTTCCCACTTTTGCACATCAAAGAGTAAATGTATTTCTTTAATATATGTTTTTATTGTCTACCCCTCCCAGTTTTTAATAAAAGTTAATTATCTAACAGCAAGGCTAATAAATGGTTATTTATAAGGTGCACATTACTGCATTACCATTATAACTTTAAATCAACCAACAAGCTAATGAATTAATTAATGATCATTTGTTTAAGATGTTCCGTATGTCTATTTGTAGAAATGGAGAAGTGTCAAGATTTGACCCTGCAAACAAAACTGCAAACCATCTGTCCCCATCTACAGTATCTACAGAATCTAAACACACACATACAAGATATAGCTTTGAACATCATTTAGTCTTGTACCGTGTTAAATAAAGATCTCCATCATGTACACTTGCAATGCTACTGTATACTCAGCCAAAACATGTGCTAAACAATGTCTCACCTAGATGAAACAGTACATTTTCAGATAGGATCATATGACACTATTTTTCATACGACTTAATTTTTGTAAATATGCATATACATTTACAGTACAGTATATTTTTGTCAGATAAAAAGAAACACATTTGCTAAATACAATTTCATGCCCTTTTATGTCTGTAGTGTCTGTAACTTTTTTAAAATTCAAATCTTTCAGTGGTCCTAACTGTCATTGAGATTTTCTAAATAATCTTTTTTTTTTTTTTTTTAATAATTAACGTTCAGAAATCAAATTTTTTTAGCAATTTAGATTTCACATGAAAAGACATAAACCTGAAAACGTGTATTATTCTAAAGTGCAAAATTGTTAGGATATTGCAACATGAATTTTATAAGGTTACAGACACTACAGAGTTTTTAGATTAGAGGAAATTGTATGGATTTTTGTCGAATGCTTTAATTTAAGCAGCGATGTTTACAGGTCATATGCTTCTAGAAACTTACATCAATTTTAGTATCAATACTTATATTATATAATACTTAAATATGAATAATTCGCATTTTAAATTATTATTGTTTGAAGCGAGACAGTACAACACTGTAAAAGTGCCATTTTGGGGGCACATATAAAATCATCTCTCTAAAACTGCTGAAGCAACTTGAGATTTTTAGGGACACGAGATCGGTCACGTCCATGTTGCATAAACTTGGTAGAAAGCAGCTTCTTTGGTCACACACATTTTCTGTATTACAGTATCTGTATAACATAAAAAAAGAAATAAATCAGCACAGTTTCTGTGTTCGGGCCGACTGTAAGACCTGATTGAAGTGTATCGGTGTACGGTGGGTGTTACCGCCTTGTGCCTTGTGACTGTATTATCTGAGTGAGGACTGAGTGTGGAAACGCTGATGGACCGTGATTCCCTCCATCTTGACGCTCAGCTGGTTTGGATTATTGACTGAAAGCTGTGCTTCTTTCTGCCGGATGGACTTTTACGTCTGGACACTGTGTAAACTGGTGAAAAGTCCAAACATTAACAGTGATTAAAGTAACTAGTAAACTTCTGGAACCTGATGCTTTAAGGGGCGGGGCTTACGGCAGCATGGCATGTGGACTGAAGTGAACCGCTCTGAGAGAAGAGTACGAGAGAAAGCTGGACACTCTGGAAGGACACTCATGAGTTCGATCAGTAATGACGTAATCGCCGCATTGATCCTGTCGAGAGGGAAAATGAGGGAATCCTGCAGAGCTGAAGGTACATTCAGGTGAAATAATGTCACTTTGGGTGCTTTTACCCGTCACTCTGCCTCTCTGCACCATCTCGGGAGTATGGATTGTGTAAGTGTCTAAAGATCCATTACTATTTACTGACATTTGATTAGATTTGCATTATTGTTTACAATTATACTTTCCTAACTTAAAGTTAGGTTAGAATATCACCATATATTAAAAGTCATTTAAGTTATAAAAATACTGCATGTGTAATGATATAATCTGCTTTGAACAATACGTTTAAAGTTTTACAAAGCAACATTGTGATCTAATTCATGAGATTAAATATACATTTAAAGCACTAACTAAACTAATATATAGAAAGTTGTCCTTCACTCTCCAACCACAAGACTAAATATTAATAATAATAAAAATCATAATAATAATTATTATTATTAACAGCATTGTCTGCTGTTATAGAAAACTAATTAATAATCCCCATGAAGTACTTACAGCGTTTAATGTTCTACATCTACAAGGCGTTCAAGTCAAACCGGGACTTTTGATTGCACTTTTCCAAACATGGCTTGGAGAGACTGAACAGGGGATGCGGCAATAACTCCCAGCTGAGTTCCTGTAATGTGCGAGTGGTGTTGGTGTATGAGTGTTTGTACAGTTCACACAGACAAGTTGGGGACAATGTATCCATCGATTTTCAGTGATCAGGCGTTCCAAATGAATATTCTCTAAGAAAAAGGAAATTTCACCATATCACCATTTCCTTTTTTTTTGGTAAATTGCACATTTGTATTTATTTTAAGTGGTTATTATTCGTAGAATCTTGAAGGGTGCTCTTACAGTAAGGGGAAAATGTAATGTGTACTATTATGTGCACTACAAGGTGAAGAAATGTCCTCTAGGATATAGTTATTGTGAATAACAGCATGAGTTCCATGTTGTATTGTTTTCTGTCATAAAAAAATCATAAAAACATAATCTTCTGTATCAACCAAAAATAGTTAAATAAAAATCAGTTCAGATTTATAGGTGACATCTTTACCTCCTTTCTGCTTTTCAGTAGGATAACAAACAGTCAGGTCCATAAGCCATATACAGTAGTTTTTGTAAAATGGGTGTAAAATGAAGCAGGCAGGATGCGACTGAAGTGTAAACACAAGTTCCACCAGTTTCACAGTTTCATGACCTGTTGTGGCTTGTTTGTCAGGTATTTCATGACAAATTATGGAGATAAAAGGTCTGAAGTTCACTACAATTGTTGAATTTGTGTTTGGAAGCTGTTCATCTGCCCATCCAGCTGTAGTCAGCTGTATACACATCCATCCATCATCCCTTCATCTATCATTAATCAATTTATCCATAAATTCAACAGAAAACCAGTCTCATCCATCCATCCATAAACTTAGGATTATGCCCATCCATTCATCCATCTATTCACTGAACTTTTCACCAATCATTCACAAATCCAATAGTATATCCATCGTTCCACCAATCCATTCATTCATTCATCCATATAGGCATCCAGCAGTATGCCCACGTTTCCATCCATCCATCCATCCATCCATCCATCCATCCTTGAAATCAAAAGTATACCCTTCCATTCATCCATCTAGTCATTCATCTATTCAGCAACCTCTTCACCCACCATTCATAAATACCATCATGCATTCAAATTCATGATGTTATCTCATTAATTAAAGATGTTTACCAAAATTTGTTCTTTTCTCGCTACTGTTAAAAATCACAGCATTATAATAGCTCAAAATAAATTACTGAATGTGAAAGTTCAGTCTGCAATATCACACTCAAATACAACAGTTAACAATGTCCTTTATCCCAACAGCTCTGAGACAGGAAGAGTGGAGTAAAAATGTAGAGTTACTATTTAAACCAAAAGTTTAGGCCAGAAATATCTCTCACTTATTGCCCAAGGATAGACGTCTTCACTCGACCCACTGTTTGGATTTTTTTCTTAATGCTTTACTGGATGTCTATGGATTTATATTCCGCTGTTGTTCTTATTGTTACATTTTATCTGACTTTCTTTCTGTTTGTACAAATTTTACCCTGGCGTTCGACCTCCAGCTCTATACACATTGTCTAAGGGTCGCACCTTTAGTTTAAATCTTCGTCATTCACACAGTTGGCAGAGCCAATTGTACAGTGAAGTATTTGTGGTGAGGCTTTGTAAACTTGGCACAAATGCAAATATGAAGGCCGTTCAAGTCAAAACAGGACTTTTGACTGTCAATTGGTTTTGCACCTTCATCTATCAGAAATTTCGGCACAAGTCCCAGTTTGACTTGAACACCCCTCATAGTGTATTACGTTGAAGTTATCATCTGTTCATTGATGGAGATTTACTGTATGTGCAAAATCTGTCCGTATGAAGTCATTCTCAGCAGGAGGAACGAGGGGTTCCCAAGTGTTTAGAACTCCAATCAATTCAGTACAAGTTCTTCCCATAGCTCACAAACTTCACACACTAACCACGCCCTGGCCACTTAACTCCACGTGGAAGAACCCAGGAATAATGCACAAATATAATTTTTCCTATCGATTGTAGAAACACTGGTTCCTCCTGCAAATCCATGGACTCGAACCTCAATACAAAGGTCATAAACACAACTACTTACCATCTGTCATTTCTTCTCTTCTGTTTTATTTCCCCCCACAGGTATGCCATGGCAGTGTATAACCAGCACGTCTGCCCTATTAACAACTGGTAAAGTTAATGACTTTAACATAATTTGCTAGTATAAATCATGTTTGTATTTTATTTGATAAAAATAAAATACAGCAAAACTGTGACTATTATTATGGGATGTAGAGATGTAGTCAGTGTGTCCAGAAAGATAGCTTAATTAAAAAAATTTTTTAGTTTGGTGCATTTTGCCACGGGAAACGGTTCGAGTAAACCCAGTCTTACATGACCTTGTCTACTCACAACTCCTCAAATAGTGAGACACCATTCAGACGTTTATGTAAGCTGTTATACGTGACTGCTGTATTCTCTTACAAACTGAACTCTACTATTTCAAGCTGACCTTTGACTTGTCTCACATGATTGCCGTAGCGATTATTGATGTGACAAGGAGGCGATAAGAACCGGATGAAAGTCTGTCCCTAAAGTGTGCAGGTTATGTGTGTGTGCTGGATTGTGGAAAACAACAAACATTTTGTATAGCCTGTAAACTAGCGGCTTGATCGTTAGCTTTATTTGCCAGCTTTTTGCGTGACAGATTGCTAGCATAGTTAGCATGTTTGGCACAAAAAAAGTAACAGTCCACTCTTTGTTAAACTTTTCAAATTTTTCTTGCTGCTAATTTGACACAGAATCTATCAGAAAAAGACAGAAAATGCATTGTACATGTAAATTCAATTCAATTCAATTTTATTTATGTAGCGCTTTTAACAATGGTCATTGTCTCAAAGCAGCTTCACAAAAACGAAAGAAATTTAAAAAAAGAACATCTGCCCTTTTCACCTACAGTACTGACTCGTCCCTATGCTGAACTGGACTTCAGGCTAATTTAAAGAACTTCTGTTATACATGTAAAGGGGACATCTCTACGTGTGTTAACCCTGGAAAATCAGATTAACAAACATGAGTTTTTACAATTTGTTATGAACGTGAGTTATTTTTCCACCCCATAAGAAATTTGTTTAGAAATTCTGTCTAAATTCTGGTACACACTTCCTCTATTGAGCCGTGATTATAGACCAGATACCGAGATTCTAAGTAACTATAGACAACACTTTTTTGGTTCAATGTGTAGATCATAAACACTTGAATAAAAAAAACAAAAGACTGAGGAATATAAACTGCAGAAAAAACTGCAGTTACCAGGTTAACTCCTCCTGAGAATCCGAGAGAATTCATAACCAGCTGGCCAATGAGAACGCAGCACTGTTACACCCACCAAAGGGTATATATATAGTATACAGTATATATAACAAATACAACAACAAACAATGTTGTTTGTATATATATATATATATATATATATATATAATAATAACAAATTGCTAATCAAAAAAAGTCACAGTTTTAAAAAACAGTGATATAAGAAAAGTATTTTTTTACTTTTCAAACTTTAACAAGGCACAGGTATGATACTTGGAAGTGGAAAGTCTGAACTTGGAATTATACAATTTTCAAGCTTGGTCTGTTTAATGCTACATTTAGTAGGAACTTGGAATTTTACAACACGGAACCGAGTCTAAGACTTTCCACCTTAAGTGTGTCACGTTTCACTTCTCAAAATATTAACCAGCATTTAAGTGATTTCAAATATAACCTCAATTGATGGCTTAAAACTCACTCTTAAATCACGCCATTATTTCTTTAATAAATATTCCTTAATAAATATTAAAGAATATTTAATAAATAAATATTCACTATCAGTGCCGCCATCTTGAAGTGACATCACCGCACCTCAGAGCAGTCATAGCTCTAGAAAAACCCTGCTCTTAATCAGACAGTTCTCACATAGAATGCTGGATAAGCTACAAAGTGGAATTAAATTAATAAATTAATGAATAAATACAAATGTAATGAAACTGAAAAAGTTCATTACAGATTTGACACATGAACAGTAAGAACAGCCATGTTCACATGACATCACTTGGTGCCTTCTGCAGTTGAGCTGACCGTTCCGTCTTTCTGAATTGAGAGTTTTTTCAACAGTTGGAGGTCAGAAATATCGAAATGCGCACTTTTGACAAACACTGCATTAGTCACTGGAAAGGCAACAGGAAACTGAGGCCATATAAGGAAAGTGAGAGGAAAAAAATGGGAAGAGTGTGTGAGGGGCAGCGAGGACAGATGTCAATAATTAATATTGATCTGGAGACCTGGGTCAGTCAGTGCAGGGGGTCTGGAGGCAAAACGTCTTATTCTAGCATTCGTGATCAGATCATCACTCAGCTGAAATTCTGGACCTGCATCACAAATGTACAGTACGACGGAGTATTAGGGCCAATACGACATAGATTTTCTTTTTTAAAGAGTTGGAAGGGAAGGAGCAGGGAATTTTCAAGTTGTAAGTCGCAATTTCTGAGAAAAAAAACTTGAAAGTTTTGAGAAAAAAACTAGTTTTGTGTATAAAACTCAAAAATCTGTGGGGCTTTTTTTCTCTCAAGTAAGAAAACCGCATATACACCTTGCAAGGTTGGGCAGGCGTCACTTTTTTTGCATTCTGTATGAAGTGGAAGATCTAATCAAACTTTTCCCTTTGATTTAGCAACCAGGAAATACTTGTTAGTTTGTTAGTAGTTACAAGTAAGTATGGTATTTTCTTCTAAACACTTGCAAAGTGTATATGCAGTGTCCTTTCTTGATTGAAAAATACCCCACACATTTTTTTGTTTTTAACACAAAACTTTTTATTTTATTTTGTTAAAATATTTGGTTAAACTGAAGCAGAATTCCTCAGGTATAAAACTGATAAGTGGACAATAATAAACATCAGAGAAATATGGATGCTTAGGATACAAACTGAGTGTGTGTGTGTGTGTGTGTGTGTGTATAATACAGGGTGTATAACTCGTCCTGTGAGGAGCCTCTGGTGATGCAGAGTGGACAGTTTCGCTGCTGCACTCTGGATAACATCCCTCTCATCAGGTAACTTTCTACTTATTAAAAAAAGTATAATATCAATATAACTTAACATCATAAAACAACATTAAAAAATAACCAAATACCACAGGAGAATAAACGAATGAATAATTTAATAGCTTCTAGACTCTGAATAAAAAAAAGTTATAAACAAAAGGTGTTATACACTTCATGACTTTAGTTAAAGCATTAATATTTTTACAAAAAGTATTTTATTTCACAACACAGGATTATAGTTTGTAGTTTAAATCTATTTAAATATTTATTAGTTCTTTTTACTTAATAAATGTATTTGTTTCTTTATGTTTTCATTAATAAATTTATGTTTTAGATTTAGTTTTGTTTTATTATTTTTCATATAATTACTTTTTTTTTTTTTTTCTTGGTCCAGGTATTTTAGTTCAGACATTTTTTTATATTAAATAAGCAGAGGACAAACATACACTGTATTCTGTTTTTTTTTTTTATTATTATTATTATTATTATAATGAACATTATTTGGTTTCCACTCTGAATAAATTCATCTTTGAAGTAGCAAACATAAGTTTCTTTATTAAATATAATTTTTATAAATCGAGTCAGTGTGCTTGTTGTTTATTTTTGATTAAATCTCTAATGTTTAAAGAGCTGAAGCTGAGCGATGTGTCTGTAGAGTGGAAACTCAAGGCTTGTACAGTATAAACACAAACTGGCTCTACAGACTACACACAATTATTTCCTCAAGCACACAACCATATAAAAGGGAAATGTTTTACCACTGCACCTTTAATGTGCAGCATCAGTGCTAATCTTGGGGCAAATATGGTTTTCATTACATCAGCGTTTTTATTTTAAAAAGTGAACTACATCAGTTTGAGCCGTGCTTAGGAGTAAATTGACTCTCTCTCTCTCTCTCTCTCTCTCTCTCTTTCTGTACAGTAAGTGTGGTGTGTTTCCTCCAGAGAGTTGCTGGTTTAGTCTCCTCTGCAGTATTGGATCATTTATGAGTGAGTGACAGCATATTGAACTTTTGAAGATGATTTCCATCCACTTATTAGGAACACCTGCACATTCATTCAATTCATTCAATTATCTAATCAGTTAATCATGTAGCTGCAAGAGAACGCATCAAATAATGTGGATCCAAGTGAGTTAATGTGTTCCAGTCATGCTGACTTATGTATGTATGTGCGTGCGTGCGTGCATGTGTGTGTGTGTGTGTGCGTGTGTGTGTAGTGATGCTGATCGGTCTGATCCGCTACGCCCAGGTGTTGGAGCAGCAGAAGCAGGACAGTGTGTTGAACATGACGGGGCTCTGCTCAGGCTGGCTCTGTGCTGCAGGACTCAGCATGGTGGGAAACTTCCAGGTACGGAAGCTTTAAAGGGGCATTTTTTAATCACTGGGGCTAGTGGGGCACCCTAAAGGAAATCACAAATATTAGTATTGATGAGTTTATTTGTCTTTTAATTAATCCATCTGTTTTTACCTCCTTCTGCATCTGGGAAATGTTTTCTGTCTGTCTCTTTGGTCATTTCCGCTTTCTGTCTTTCTGCCTGGTCAATATTTATGTGGCAGGGGATGTATGTGTACTCATCAGGTAAGGCAGCAGTATAATACTAATACTACTAAATTGTGTGTGTGTGTGTGTGTCTGTGTGTTGCAGGTAGACTTTGCTAAGGTGGTGCACTACGTGGGAGTGATTCTGGCCTTCCCAACCAGTTTGCTGTTCGTGTGTGTGCAGACAATTGTGACTTACCGTCTGGCAAAAACGCGCACACACTGCCGAACCGCCCACCTCCGACTCACCCTCAGTCTGCTCGCCCTGATCACACTCCTTCTCTGTATCCTTTACTGAAAATCAGAGAGAGAGAGAGAGAGAGAGAGAGTCAGAGAGTCTCCCCTGCATAATGTGTATCATGACTCACATTCTAGTTCCAGTTAAAGCTGCGGTTTTTAGGATCCACAGCTGATCTATACTCCTTAACCCTCTGTGCTCCAGGTGCCGTGTTCTTCCTGCAGGACAGCTTCATCCTGCAGCACGCCGCCGCTGTGTGTGAGTGGCTCTTCGTCATCACCGTGCTGCTGTTCTACGCCACGTTTGTTATGGAGTTTTGCTCGGTGTCTGAAAACACTTTTGTGGTTCTGATCCAGAGAGGGCAGCTTCAGGGTCTTTCTCAGAACCAGTGTAAGGAAGAGAAAGCTTGATCGGTCAGTCGGTTTTAGGACTCGGATTAACATATCAGTGAGGGACGAAGGTTAATGAAAACTCTGTGACTGTATGGATCAGCTGTTTCTGTCCAATCATCTTCAAATGGTCTGCACAAGCCTTGGCTCTATGATGAAGTGCGAGATTCCTCTGAATGAAAGCACTGAAAGGAACAAGGTGCGATTCTTTATATTTAATACACAGTACAATGTTATGTATCATATTCTTTACGCAATATTTTTTCGTGTGTAAAATCTTTTATGAACAATAAATGCGTATTGCTGTATCCTGGGAAAGTCTGTTTATTATAACAAATGTTACACATCTTTAATAAACTGTAAATATACACCAATCAACCAAGGGCCACCAAGGATTACCACCCATGCATGTTGAGAACAAAGTCCACTCTTACTGGAGAAAGGTCCATGAAGACATGGTGTGTTAAGTTTGGAGTGTATCCTACACAGAGCCCTGACTGAACTTAACTCCACTGCAGCATCAGCTTTGGGGTGAACTGGGAAAGACTTCCCAGGAGAGGGTGAACAATACGAGTACAATACAAGACAAGCTTATACGAGTGTGTTTGTCTGGTGTCCTCATACTTAAGTCATTAAGCCACTCAGTCCCTTTTCCTATGGTGTCCCACATCATTTATGTTTTAATAATGCAGTGTATCTCACATTCCCTGTAAAACTCACGGCTTCTTACTAACGTTCATCCATTGCAGCAATGTTCATTTTTGTATTTTTCCATGTAAGGTCAAAGTGAAAGAGTCTTAAGCCTTGAGTGTAATCAATTGCAATAAAAAACACGCCACCTGCTGGGGAAATAATATATTTACAAAATCCAGATAATAAACTGAATGTCCCAGTGAGAGTTATGCAGCTAGTAACCTCTGCTAAAGATAATCACAAACAGGTTTTTTTCTTCTTCTCTGAGGCATTAAACTGGAGGAGGAGAATCTTACTTCGAAATTCTGAAGTATACAGTCACTGACTCACTCATTGTCTATATCGATTTATCCAGTTGTACAGGGTCACGGGGCCTGGAGCCTATCTGAAGCATGAAGCGTGGATGCACATACACCCTGAATGGAATGCCAATCCATCGGCTGGCACACACACACACACACACACACACACACACACACTACCGTAAATTTGGGAACGCCAATCAGCCTAATCTGCTTGTTTTTGGACTGCGGGAGGAAACCGGAGTACCTGGAGGGAACCCACCGCACGGGGAGCACTCCCTGCGCACAGACCCCAGGAATCAAACCCTGACCCTGGAGCTGTGAAGCAACAGTGCTAACCTACCAAGCCACCGTGCCACTCTGAAGTAAACACCTGTTTATAAAATGATCAGCAGAAGTCAGATATAAGCCTGGGATCACCTGTTATAGAGTCATTAACATTTAATTGATTAATTGAATTGATTTTAGAGTCATGCTTAGTTTGGAAAAATTTGAGGAAGTTTGTTCTGCTTCTAACCATGAACTGTGAGATCTGATAAAGGCTCCTCCTGACATCATTTTATATATTTAATTAAAATTTTCTTGCATTTCCAATTAACCCTGTTCTGTTAACATGTTAACATGTTAATGGGGCAGTGGTGGCTCAGTCGGTTAAGGCTGTGGGTTACTGGGTTACTGATCGGAAGGTCGGGGGTTCGAACCCCA
>JAQQZT010000006.1:25198585-25209858 GCA_030068275.1 Clarias platycephalus | reverse complement strand
TCTTTTCTTCAGTGCCACTGTCTCTAAGCCGTAGAGCATCGCTGGTCTCACCACTGTCCTGTACACCTTTCCTTTCACTCTCGCTGATTATCATTACTTTTATAACATGTAAGTTTTACAACTACCTGAATATGGGAATGATGCTGCAAAAATTTGAAACTCTCAGAATGAGCTTATTATTATTTTTTGGTCACAGAAACGACCAAAAACAACAACAAAAACACATGATCACGTGTATCTGTCCTTCTTCTTTGTATATGTGACCCATTATCTGATTTTTTTGCTCAGTCATGTTGGAGTAGTCGGTTAAAATTAATTAAAATTCAGTTAATCAAATTGCCTGTTTTGTGCTGGATACATCACTATATTGCACAATCCTGAGCCCTATATGTTTACAGCAGAACAAATAAAGGATAAAATGCTCTGAGTTTTATGGGCTAACTTTACCTATATTTATTAATAATTAGTTTGCAAACTTGCCTTCTTATTTACTTCCCTATTACTTACGTACTGTATATATTTCTTTATCAATTTATTTAAATGTTTGCTTACGTACATACCTACAGTACTTATTTTTTTATATACTTATACATTTACATTTACTTATGTACTGACATTGTTATTTATTTTCTTGTTTGTTTGTCTGCTTACTTATTTACTTTCTTACTAACATACTAGCAAAGTAACATGTTTATTTATTTGCTTGTTTTTTTATTGATTTACTTGCTCACATGTTTTTATTTACTTGTTTTATTTATTAGTTTTCTCACTTATTTTGTTTACATACAGTACTTGTTTATTTAATTACAGTTATTGTTTATTATATGGAAATTTATCTCTCCTGCTTGTCGTGGGTGTTTTTCTACTTTTACAGAATGTACATTTAATACATATAAGCAACCTGAACCAGTGTGTGTGTGTGTGTGTGTGTGTGTAGATTTCTTTTCCAGTAAAGTTTAATGTTTCCTTCCTGTCAGGATGGACTCTGAGTACCTGAAAACGAACTTGGGTAAATGTTTGGTGGAGGCTCTGGCAGAAGTGGTGGAGCAAAGACCCATAGATCCCATCGAGTTTCTCGCTCATTACCTCTACAAACACAAAGAAAATGTGGAGTACGCCGAAAAGGTCAAGAGGATGAAGTTTTCATCCATATGTCTGCTTTTACACCATTAATAGACCAACCAACTCCACACAATCAGTTCATTTAAATCTCAAAGGTTCATGGGTTTTATTATTTCATGGGCTTAGAGTGTCATAAAGCACAGAGGGCGCTGTTTCAATGGGTGTGAAACATACAACTCGCAGGCCACGACCAGCCTGAAAAAAGATTCTATAACCATGTAGACTTTAACAGAATTGAAAGAAGATACCGCTAGTCTCTGTTGTACCACTAGGGGCAAAAGAGAGCAATAAACTCAGAGCCTTGAATTTCATGATGATCTTGCGTCTTTGCGTTTCTTCAGAAAGCTGCATATGAGAAGCAGGTGCAGGAGGAGGTGCGGAAAGCCAAAGAGGAGGCCGAGCATCAGAAACAGCTGAAGGAGGAGGAGGAGAAAATACAGGCTGCACGGGAGGTGAGAGATGAATGGAGGATGAGAGGTTCAGATTAAAGGTGTTGATGGTGGTGAGGGTGACGGCTATGCCGATGGTGAGGGTAGCGATGATGGTGAGGGTTGTAGTGGAGAAGGTGATGGTGGTGGCGATTGTGGTGGTGAGGGTGCGAGTAGTAAGGATGGTATTGGTTGTTGCGGTGGTGATGGGGCAATAGTGGTGGTGGTAGGTGTTGAGATAATAGTTATGGTGAGGGTCAGGGTAGTAATGATGGTGAAAATGGTGGGGTAGGGGTGATACCGTTGGTGAAAGTGTTTTTATTAATGATGGTGATAATGCAGGTGGTGAACGTGGTGATAATGATGGTGTTTGTGGTAGGGGTGATGTAGATGGTAAGGGTGGGGACAGTAATGAAAAGGGTAATGGTGATGGTGCTATTGATGGTGATAATGGTGGTGGTGGTTGGGTTGGGGTTGCTGGTGATGGTAGTGGTTATAGGGATGGGGATGATGAAGGTAGTGGTGGTGTTGGTGGTGGTGGTGGGCATAGAGTTGGGGGTGATGATAGTGGTGGTGTTGGTGGTGGTAGTGGGCATAGAGTTGGGGGTGATGATAGTGGTGGTGTTGGTGATAGGACTGGGGATGATGGTAGTGGAGAGAGGGTTGGAGGTTATGGTGGTGGTGATGGTAATGGTCATAGTGGTGCTGCTCCCTTCTTTCCACTTCACAAGACAGTGCTTCTCTTAAATTTGGCTTTTACATTACAACAGTTTTAGCTCTGTCTCATACAAAAAATGTTTTTTCACTCTGTAAGTCTAAAACATACCTTCCGTAATGAAGGTATTTATTTATTTATGCTCACATCAACGTTCTCTCTGGATTTTCATCTCCGCCAATTTAGCAACAAGCTGAATCTGAAGCAGCAGAACCTGCAGAGAACCTCCAAGAACCTCCTGTGCAGCCTGAGGCAGAAAAACCAGATGTGCCATCCGAAGCTGAGACAACGCCAGAGGTGAGGCATCTAAAGCGTATCACTGATCAAGGACGTCGATGAGAACACACACACATGCAGAGCAGGCAATAGGATGAGAAATTTTTGAAGAAGCAAAACGAATGAAAAATGTGACATACAAATTGGTATTTCATTGAGGATCAGAGTTGTAATGATGATTTTCAGAAATCCTATATGTTTTTAAGACTCTGCTGCCCCCTGGTGACTCGGAGACCCGAAGTCTACTGTTTAGTGTACCGCTTATGGTGTAGGTACCATTTTGATCTCAACAGTGTGAGACCATTTAATACTTGCATGTCTTCAAAAAACTGCAGGTTATGTCAAAACCAGAACAACATCATCTTAAATTGATACTGTACGTTGTTTTTTTTTAGCTACATTAACCCTGTAGCTCCGGTGCAAAACTAAAAGTTGATAAAGAATCTCAGAGACCACATGTAAAGTTAAAAGACACATTGCATCATGCATTATCCCTTCTTCTTCTCCTTATATTTTTACACCAACACCTCAGCCAGGTCATAATGAGGCATCAGTGGAGGGTAAAAAAAAGTCCTAAGAGGATGTAATAACTGTAAAAGAGAGAGAGAGAGAGAAAGCTGCTTGTGTGTTCACCTCCAGGATGTAAAGACAGATGTAGAGAGTGCGCCCTCTAGAGATGCAAATGAGGACACAACAGAGGAACCAGAGAAAGAGCCGACTGAGCAGGTCAGTACATAAACCAAGGAAAGATGATTGTGAATGATCCAAAGATGATGTTTTTTTTACATCCATACATTATTATAATAATAATTATTATTATTATTATTGAAGGATACAGAAGACGTGAAACCTCCTGAGGTGGACGGTACAGCTGCAGAGAGCACAGACGACACACCAAAAGATCCTGAAGAATCCGAGAGCGAGACGCAACCGAGTCAAGGTCAAGCAGAAGAGGAGGTGAGGACAGAAGACCTCAGGTTGTAAACATGACAGCTTAAAATGGTGACAGGCTGCTTGTGATTGTGATTGAAAAGCTGAGCTTGGCTTTACTGAAGGATCAACACTTTTGAGTAGAAATGATGAACAGGTCCAAACCTCAAAATGTAGGAGTTTAGATCTCAGAGAGCGACTTCACAAATCCTCAGTTAGTGAGACACAACCAAGTCAAAGCTAAGCAGAGGAGGAAGTGAGGACAGTTCAGTGGCTCAGTAACACTGGATCTGTAGGCACATAAAGCCAGCTCGTGCTGTGTCACAGGGGCGTATAGAGCGCCCTCTTCTGCATACATGCTTACATGTGAATGCTTTTCTAGTGTGACCTTTTAACCACAGTTTCCACCTCAAATAGCACACGAGGTGTACAGTACGCGATGAGCTACAGCCAACAAACCCAAATGCTGTTTCTGAGAGGTGTTAAAGAAAACGGCGAACTGTGGCTCAATCACCACTTGAACGTCATCACAAGTAGAGTTTGTAGAACGGTTTGAGTGAGTAGAAATGTACGTTATGTTATCGGCTAAAACATGGTATCGGTGCTAAAAAGTGTCTCATCTAAGTAAAAAATATTTAATATTTATATTTTTATCAGATAAAAAGTAACACATTTGCTAAACACAGTTTTATACCCTTTTATGTAGTGTCCGTAACTTTTTCAAATTCAAATCTTTTGCCATATTGTTGCGATATTGCAACATGAATTTAACATGGTTACGGACACTACAGACTTTTGGCTTTTTAAACGTTTACAATAAAAATAGAATGCTTCCATTTAAACAGCAGTTTTTACAGCTCATATGCTCCTAGAAGCTTACACCAATTTTACTATCAATACTCAAATAAATATGAATAATTTTCATTTTAAATGATTATTGTTTGAAGCGAGACAGTATACTGTAGCGCTGTAAAATGGCCATTTTTGGGACACATGAAATCACCCCCCCCCTGTAAGATTCAGGTGAATTCTCCAGATGTAGATGGTACGTACAGTCTCCGTAAATGCTGAAGAATCCGTGAGTGAAACACTGCTAAGCAAAAAGATTAGCAGAAGAAAAGGTGAGGATAGAAGACAGATGATTTGATGATTTTCTCTTTGTTCTGTGTAGAATTGTGGATTTTTTTATTTGTTTGTTTGATTGATGATGTTGATTTGTCTTTTCTAAACACTTGATAGAATTGGCCAAAGATAGAAAGAGAGAGAAAAACACTACGCGATATGAAGAAAGGAGAGATAAGCTACGTAGATATTGGAATTTTAAAAGCTTTTTTAAAAGCTTTTTTTCCTACACTTTCTGTAGCAGGCAGGCGATGATGGATCGCAGCCTCCTGTAGAATCAGCAGAGGAAGAACCGGCCAGTTCAGAACCTCCTCTCACGCTGCAGGTGATACTTTTATTCTCAGCCTCCAACAACACAGAGAGACACTAAATTAAAAGAGAATTAAATTAATACATGCAGACAGGATCAGACAGACAGGATGGAATGATGAGGACTATACGAGTTCAGTTTGCTCTGTTCTGAAACAGGACGACACCGAGGCCACACACACCGACGTGGCTGAAGACCAAACAGAAGCTCCGGTGGAGAGCGATGCTGCCAAACCAGAAGAACTCGAAACCCTCACCGACCCAAGCACGCCCAAGGACACGGTGACGATTCCCGCTTCTTTCTGTGTCACTTAATACAGGATATCCCGTTATAGATCATTACTGAGATCCACTAAAGCTTTATGTGTGATGAAAATAGAGACAATATCCTGAACAAAGTCTAACGGAGGGAGTGTTTCTAATGACAACGAACCAAACACTAACAAAATGATTGTTCTTATTGCAGGAGGAGGATAAAGAAGAGTGACGATGAGCCACATCCTG
The DNA here is from genome assembly GCA_030068275.1 of Clarias platycephalus. Lineage (NCBI taxonomy): Eukaryota > Metazoa > Chordata > Actinopteri > Siluriformes > Clariidae > Clarias > Clarias platycephalus. The sequence goes on along the minus strand of JAQQZT010000006.1, from coordinate 25,204,452 downwards.
TTTAAATATGCTTTATACTGTGTATACGCTTCATAATGTATTGTATAGTATATTTTAATGTCTGTTTAAATGGTAAGCATAGGAACAAAATAAAGCATAGGAACAAAATACATAAAGTTTGTGATTAAAAAAATCATTTTTTTTTTTTTTTTTGCTTCTGTGGGTTTGTGTTTTCCTTCATACTCTGATTACGAAGACACACAAGATGTAGATATGTGAAGAAGATGCCATTTAAACCCAATGGCTTTGTTTTATTTGGTCTGATAATTTTTTTTATATGAATATTAATTCATAAATATTTAATGGTAGTTTTTAACCTAATTACATCTTTAAAATGAAGGGCTTTTTATTTATTTATTAATTGTAAATTAGCTTGTACGGCCCACATGCAGTACCTTAACTAAAAGTTATATTTATCAATATGATGCCACTTTTCTTTCTTTTTCTTTTTCACATGAGGAATATTGTATATTAGTTAAATGAATATGAATCTTAGTTAAATGGACATTAATTCAATTTTAATTTAAATAGTTTAACCATGTAAAAATGTCATGTGACTGGCACTCTTATCCTCTTTATAGTCCACAGCAGAAATCACGAGCACCTGATATAAAATACAAAAAGTGATAAAATGCCTACGAGAGCTGGTTACTAGGGGCAAAACTAAAGGAAATAAAGCGTGTAGGTATAAAAACAGACAGCTCTTGGATTATGCATAAATCCAGAAGTTATTACTGTGTGATGTAAATAGAACAGATGTTGAGGTCAGGTCAGTATGAGGGAGATACACTCCTGTTCTGTGTCTCATAACATAGTTCCAGTTCTTTCATTAAAGTGTTTTTTTAAGAGTTGTTGGATCTGGATTCATGCTGATAACATTGTTGTGGGTTCGTGAGAGACTTGTTCGTGTGTAACCGAGAGAGAGAGAGAGAGAGAGAGAGAGATGTGACTCCTGACTTATCAGTGAGTTATGGAAGATGTGGTCAGGTTAGTGTGCCCAAGTTAATCTTACACACACAAACCCACACCCTGAAAGAAAATGCCGACTTGTGCAACACAACGTCAACAGGTTACCAAACTGCCCAAGAATCTGACCCTCCCTCATCCGCTCTTTTGGAGACAAAAACAATGGACTGAGATGAGATTATCAAATATTAACATGATTAATTAAAATATAGTTTAAATTATACCCACTGTGTGTATCATGAGGTCTCTACATTTAAGAACAAATGATACATAAAGAAAGGATCTAATTTGATTCATTACAAAAGCATATAAACTACATTACAACTATAAATTACAACTACTGCTAATACTACTAGTTATTAGTATATAATATAATATATAATATTAGTCATATTCTACTACAATGACAAAAATCACTACTAATATTAAGCCTATAATTGAACTACAGTGGAACCTCGGATTACGAGTAATGCGGTTTGCGAGTGTTCCGCAAGACGAGCAAAGATTTTTTATAAATTTTGACTTGGAAAACGAGCATTGTCTTGGTTTACGAGTACCGAGTATCATGTATCACGCATGCGCTTCATGATTTGATGCCGAGCGTCACGTGATCACAACTGAGCCAACGGTTTTTCTCTCTCTTGCGCTGCGGGTAATCATCTCCCCTGCTGGGTCTTAGTGCTCGTCTCTTAATCAACATCCGTGTGTGTGTGTGTGTGTGTGTGTGTGTGTGTGTTTTTCTTTCTCTTGCGCCGCAGAGTGTGTGTGTTATGTGTGTGCGTGCGCGTATTTTGACACCGTACCGGTTCACTCTCTCTCTCTCTCTCTCTCGCCTTTAATGTGTTTGTGTGTGTGTGTGTGTGAAGCAGAGAGGGGATGCTTCAATCACACACAACCGGCACAGTGTCAAATTATGCTCACGCGCAGACACATAACACACACTCCGCAGCGCAAGAGAGAGAAAAACACACACACACACAGCGCCTGTTCGCATAAATGAAAACACTTATCTGTTGGGATTTATTTTAACTTTTTTTTAATGTAAAGTGCAGGTTAATTTGTTTAATTTTTACTTTATATTTTGTGTTAATAATTTTTATGTATTTATTTTTTTGTGCTGTGGAACGAATAATTTAAATTTCCATTATGTCTTATGGGAAAGTTTGCTTTGGTTTACGAGTGTTTTGGAATACGAGCCCGCTTCCGGAACGAATTATGCTCGTAATCCGAGGTTCCACTGTACTTCTATTAAGACTACTCCTAGGACTAAACAAAACCTACTACAATTACTCACACACTATGGGCAATTTGGGAACCCCCGTTAACCTATTCAGCATGTCTGTAGACTGTGGGAGGAAACCGGAGTACCTGGAGGAAACCCACCGAGACCGGGGAGAACATACAAACTCTGCACAAACAGCCCCAGGGTGGGAATTGAACCCTCAATCCTGGAGGTGCAAGGCCACTATTGCTAGTACCAGTGCTATGATTACTATTAATATTACTACAAGTACGATTACAATTATTGATATGTCTAGAACTATAACTACTACTACTAGTACTGCTACTAATACTGGTACCGTCGTTATTAGGATTACAATAGTACTAATAATAGTATTAATACAATTAATTTCCAGTATTAATACAATAAATACTGCTACATACTACTTATATAACTACTATAACTATTACTAGTATTAATGCTATGGCTACTACCTCTAGTAGTCCTACAACAACCATTAGTATTACACTAGTACTAGTACTACTATCACTATTACTTGTATTAATATTATGATTACTACTACTACTGCTATTATTACTACTATCACCAGTGACTGCTACTTCTACTTCTTCAACTGCTATATTTGCTATCACTATTACTACAAGTACTATTACAAGTATTGATAGTATGACTATAACTATAGCTACTATTACTGGTATTGCTAATAATACTAGTACTACCATTATTAGGATTAAACTAGTATTTGTATTGATACTATCACTAGTATTAATACTATGGCTACTACTTTTACTAGTACTTCTAGAACCATTAGTATTACACTAGTACTAGTGCTTCTATCACTATTACTTCTATGAATACTATGATTATTATTACTACTACTGCTATTATTGCTATCATCAGTACTACGACCACTACGTCTTCTTTAATAACTAGTATTACTATTACTTGTATTAATACTACAGCTACTACTTTTATTAGTACTACCATAACGATTAGTATTACACTAGTATTAGTACTGCTTTCACTGTTACTTGCATTAATACTATCATTACTACTACTAAATTCAAATTTAAATTCAAATTTACTACTACTACTACTACTACTGCTGCTGCTGTTATTACTATCATCTGTAGTATGACTGCTACTGCTACTTTTATAATTACTATTGCTATTACTATGGCTACTGCCTCTAGTAGTACTACCACAACCATTAATATTACACTAGTACTAATATCACTTTTATGTCTATTAATACTATGATTAATACTATTACTGCTACTATTACTACTGCTGTATCACCAGAAGTATGACTGCTACTTCTACTTCTACAGTATAACTACTATTACTATTACTACAAATACTCAATTTTAAAGCTCATTTTTAAACTTCTCTGAGCCAAGATAGTAAAGTACAACAATATAATTCATCTAGAAATTAGGTATTAGAACACATTCATTCCCATTTGTCACTTTGTGTGTGTGTGTGTGTGTGTGTGTGTGTGTGTGTTTGTATGAATCATGGAGCTTCTGACCCATACAGAGGGAACTGTGGGAGTCGTGCTCACTGAGCCTTTATGCTCTTTTACAGAACCCTGAGCTCCAAACATAGTCAAAGGAGGTCAGTGTGTGTGTGTGTGTGTGTGTGTGTGTGTGAGAGAGAGATTAGTCTTTAGTCTTTTCAGAGTGTTTCCATAGAGAACATATAATAATTAAAGAACAAAATGAAACCGGGACAGAGATGTACACACTGTGAGTGTGTGAGGATGCTGTACGTTTCCTCTTGCTTGTTATCTCCATTAGTTTTGTAGTTCTTCTGCATTTCTGCTTACATTTGCATTACACGTTTCCTTCACTAGAGTGTATAAAACCCTGAGCTCACATTTTAACCACGCCCAAATGAGACAGCTCCTGATTCGCTGGTTTCTTCCTCATGCAAATAAGATTTTCAGTTTTTTTTTTATACAAATATATATACAGTATATATATAAAGTAATTCAGTTATGTGGAGCTGATGAGACAGGATGAACTCACATCCATGAGCTGTGGCGAAAGCTTTTAACCCCAGGGTGTGAATCCGACTGCAGCAACAAGTGAGTATTTCAGCTAAATAACTCTTTTCCTCAATATCATGTCTTGATATAGTAGTTAGGAATAAGGACTCAAATTCTCTGTACCATGCTGTTAGAGGAAAATAATCAACAGTGGGACTGTGCAATGATGTGGAGGTGAAGTTTATAATTTATCTTCCTTCCTTTTTTCTACATCTACAATCGTTCCTGTTATCACTTATTTCAATTTAAATCATTTTATTTGTCACATACAAAACCAAGCACAGAATAATATGCTGTGAAATGCTTACACGACTTTTTGTGACTCAAAAAAGGAAATCATAGAGGCAAACGCAATAGAAAAGAATGCAAAATGTAAAATCTACAATATGTAGTAATTTTGTTACAATAAAATAAAATCTAAAATAGAAATATATCAAAATGTAAAAAAGGATGCACTGTATAAATAAACTGTGTAAAGTACAGTATATGGAATCAGGATGCACAGCTTCACCTCTGGTTGTTACAAACTGCTGATACTGGAGACTCCTTCCATTATAGTACATAGTATATTATAGTATCTCCATACTGTATATAAAGAAATTTCTTCTTACAGAAAACGTCACCAAATCAGCATCAACATTGATTCAGATTTCCCGCTGTACACCTCCATGTTGCTATGGAAACACTAACATAAATGTCATTTATTGTATGCATTTATTAATCACATTTCATGTTGTTCAACATCAAAGTTTATCCAGAGCGCCTGCATAACTGTTGCTATGGAAACCATAACATATTAGCAAAACTGTTTAAGCTGCTGGTCTCTGACTAATCAGAATCCAGTATTTATAACCATCCCCGTGAACTAAAACACTGACTGTGATGCTGTAGTTATAACTGAACACTTATTGTGTATCTTATCCTTCTTGTCTTGTCTCTCTTGTCGTGTGTAGTGTTTGTGAGTGTAGCAGGGTTTAGTGTGGATGTGTGTCTGCTGGCCGTGGCTCTGATCACCGTGTGTGTCCTGCTGCTCAACACCGACCTGTTCCTGACTAAACCACATCCGAGCTCGCTGAGCACACTCGCCAACGCTGAGCTGAGGACCACCGTGGGGGGTGAGACGCAAATCAGAGGATCAAAAGAAGGAAAAAAACAAATCGAGAAAATCATGACATCAGTTTCATACACGGTGTTTAGCTAATGATAGGAATATAACTGATTTATAGTAATAAGCAGTTGTACATATAGAGTCATACTGTAGACAGTGCAAGTATTAATTATTATTACATCATCAATATCTGGTGCATAAAGTACTTCATGATCTTCACTTTTTAATTTTAGAGGATTTATTTTATATCAGTTAAACACGTTAGATCATAATGGACTCGACTTTATATTTTGTCATTCTATACATGTTTTTAGCATCATCATCATCATCTTCTTCTTTCTTCTTAGTAGAAGTAACAGGTCAAAAGTTTGGACACGCCTTCTAACTCCATGGTCGTTCCTGATTTTCGTTTCTCTCTACACAGTAAAACAATACTGAAGGTGTTTATCCAAAATCCACAATAATCTCCTTTGAACAGTTGATATTGAGATGTATATCTG
>JAQQZT010000006.1:25144436-25156763 GCA_030068275.1 Clarias platycephalus | reverse complement strand
GAGAGAGATGTTCCTCAGTATGTGTGAGAGAGATGTTCCTCAGTATGTGTGAGAGAGATGTTCCTCAGTATGTGTGAGGGAGATTTTCCTCAGTATGTGTGAGAGAGAGGTTCCTCAGTATGTGTGAGAGAGATGTTCCTCAGTATGTGTGAGAGAGATGTTCCTCAGTATGTGTGAGAGAGATGTTCCTCAGTATGTGTGAAAGAGATGTTCCTCAGTATGTGTGAGAGAGATGTTCCTTATGTATGAGGGAAATGTTCCTCAGGATGTGTGAGGGAGATTTTCCTCAATATGTGTGAGGGAGATGTTCCTTAGTATGTGTGAGGGAGATGTTTCTCAGTATGTTTGAAGGAAATGTTCCTCAGTATGTGTGAGGGAGATTTTCCTCAGTATGTGTGAGGGAGATGTTCCTGAGTATGTTTGAGGGAAATGTTCCTCAGTATGTTGAAAGTATATATGAGGGAAATGTTCCTCAGTATGTCCGAGGGAAATGTTCCTCAGTATATGTGAATGAGATGTTCCTCAGTATGTGTGAGGGAGATGTTCCTTATGTTTGAGGGAAATGTTCCTCAGTATGTTGAAAGTATATATAAGGGACATATTCCTCAGATGTGAGGAAAATGTTCCTCAGTATATGTGAGGGAGATGTTCCTCAGAATGTGTGAAGGAGATGTTTCTCACCATGTGTGAGGTTAATGTTCCTCAGTATGTGTGAGCGAGCTGTTCCTCAGTATATGTGAGGGATATGTTAAGGAACATCTCTTAATACTCTTCTTCATGCTGTAATATGCTCATTCTGTGTGATGTGATCTTCCACTTGTGGATCCCATCATCTTATCATCCTATCATCTTCTACACCATCACATCCTTTATTAGTCAAGCATTCCTTCTTTCTTCCTCTCCTTGTTCTTTTTCTTTCTTTCTTCCTTTTTTATATTTTCTCTCTCTCTCTCTCAGGCTGGCTTTGAGCTGGTGTCAGTAGATGGGGTATCTCTGCAGGGCATCACGCATCAGAACGCGGTGGAGATCATCCGCCAAGCCTTCAGCAACAAACACACCGACCCCATGGAGCTGGTGGTGAAGGTCCCCAAACACTCCTAAACAGCTGGGATCAACTCCTGGATCGTTCAGGGAACAAAAGCTTCACCCAGACACCTAAAGAACCCCATCACTACACCCGTGAGGGAGAACTCACCCAGGGGAGAGAACACGGCTGCCTGCCAGTATTGTTTCTAACACACCAGATCTTTTCACCACACCAAACCATCTTAAAAGCGGTTTAATCAGCTATCAGTGGTGCAGGTGATGACTCTGTAACTGGAACAGAGCATTCATAATGCTAACTAGCCTACTTGCTCTTTTCATGAGATGTATAATTCTCAGGAATGCAGATGTAATAAAGATGAGTGGAACCCATTTTCACCACCACTTTGACCTCCATGCTCGTTTTTTCTTACTCAACTTGTAATCTGATTGGTCAGGAGTTGGATATCACTTTACTTTTACTACGTCTACTTACAAAATGCAGACATTGTCAATAAGCTTCACTTTCATATTAGCACCTCTGATAAAAACCAAGAAACCAGAAAGAAAAGATTTTGGAAGGGAAGAACTATATTAATAAGATGAAGAAAGAATCTTATTAATATAGTTTATATTATATGATTATTCAGCTGTTATTTAATACAAGATTAAATCCATTCTGGTAATCCTGGCTCTGGTATGTGTAGCGTTGCTTGTGTCTGTGCATATATATGAATATAAATTCAATAATAAACGCGAAAGTGAAATGTGAGCACAGGAAAGTCCTATATAAATATTTACTACAAAATAAAATTATTATTAAATTGTGGTTTATAATAATAATAATAATAATAATAATAATAATATCCGTTCATTTAGAAAAATTCAGTAGAAGAGGAAAAAGAAAAAGGGAATGAGATGGGTAAACAATGTTGGATGGGTGTCTGAGGCTGCTGTGTTACAGCCCAGTGCCGCTAGAGGGAGCTCGGCAGCAGCAGCACAAGCGTATGATCAGGATTCATTTAGGATTATTCTTTAATTTATTTCATTTCTATTTCCCTTTCACATTCTCTCCATTTCTATTTTCTTTCTTCATACCTCCCTTTCTTTTTTCTTACTTTCTTTCATTTATTCTTTCCTTCCTTCTTGTATTTTGCCTTTTTCTTTGTTGTTTTTATTTTCTTTCATAGTGTCTATCTCCCTTTCATTCTCTTTCTCCATTCTCTCATTTTTCTATCAATTTTTCTTTTTCCCTTTCCAGTTTATTACTTCTCTTTCTATCTTTCGCTCATACTTCTTCCATCTTATTTTTCCACTTTTTCTTACATTTATTCCATTTCCTTTCTCATTATCTCTCTTCCTCTCTGTAGTGTATAAAAGAGAAGCGATCCTTTTCTCTCTTTATCAGGGTTCATTGTTTTGTGTGTTTAGTGTTTAGTCAGAGCAGTGTTTATTTTAGAAAGTGCAGATTCAGTTGCTCTATAATATCCCTTCTGTGTGTGTGTGTGTATGTACAGTATGTGTGTGTGTGTGTGTGTGTGTGTGTGTGTGTGTGTGTGTGTGTGTGTGTGTGTGTGTGAGAGAGAGAGAAAGAGAGAGCGCAGGTGTTTATGGTAGAACTGTTTGTGTAGCTTGTAAAGTGTAGAGGAGATATGGCCTTATTGTGGGAAACTTGTTAAACCAGTCTGTACAGTGGAAGCTCTCTCTCTATCTCTCTCTCTCACACACACACACACACACACACACACACACACAGACAGACCAGACAGACACAAACACACCATGCACAGGCTCACCAAACACACACACCCACACTAAGTACCCCTTTAGGCAAAATAAGTGTTCATTTACTAGATAATTATTTCATTATAACTGACACCAAGCACACACACACACACACACACACACACACACACACACACACACACACACCACTGACACCACTGTTATAGTCTATTCTTATTTTTGGGTTCTCTCTCTTTCTTACGGTTTATCTCATTCTATATTTAATTTTTTTTCCCATTTCCCCCATTTTAACTCTCTTTTACACACTCTTTCTTTTCTTCCTCTCTGTCCCTTTTTCTTCTTTCACCCTCTCTCTTTATACTTCACATTCTCTCTTTCTTTGCTCTTTTTACTTCCTATCTCTCTTTCTTTCCTTCCACTCATTCTTATTTACACGTTCTCATACACATTTCCCTCCTCTTTCTTTTCTCTTTGGGTTTAATTATTCTTCTTATTAATATATTTATTCCCTTTCCTTATCATTTATCTTTTGGCATCCTACCTCACCTTCTTTTTTTCTTCTTTCCATTTTATTTTACACTTTCTCACACACTTTAACCCCCCCCCCTCTCTCTCTTTTACGTTCTCTCTCTTTTTGTCTTCTCCTCTCTGTCTCTCGTTCCCCCTTCTTTTTTTTCCTTTTTCCTCACTTTCACTGTCCTTCCTTCCTTCATCTCTCTCTCTCCCAATCCCATCTTTCCTTCACTCACTCACTCACTCACTCACTCATCTTCTATACCACTTTATCCTGTATTCAGGGTCACGGGGACCTGGAGCCTATCCCAGGAGACTTAGGGTGCCAATCCATCGCAGGGTGCACACACACATACACACACACATACACTCACTCACACACTACGGGCAATTTGGAAACCTAACCTACATGTCTTTGGACTGTGGGAGGAAACCGGAGTACCTGGATGAAACCCACCAAGCACGGGGAGAGAACATGCAAACTCCATGCACAGAATCGAGACGGGAATCGATCCTGGCCCGGGAATCTTTCCTCCACTTAAAAAAAATTTTTTTTTTCTTAATCTCTTTCATTTTCTTCCCTTTCCTTGTCATTTATCTTTTTGCTTTCCTTCCTTCCTCTTCCACTCCACTCAGTTTTTTTTTTTACCCTTCCATATTCTCTCGCTCTCTCTCTCTCTCTCGCTCTCTCTCTCTCTCTCTCGTTATCCCTTCATTTTCTTCTTTTCTTTTTCCTTCCTTTGTGCTCTCTCTCTCACTCTTTCTTTCTTTCTCACTGGTTACTTTATCTATAAATGATCACGGGACTTGTACTTTTTCTATCAGGGAGAGGACAGGTGTGGCGAGTGATTGATTAGTCTCTAGCCAATCAAATCGCAGTATGGTGCCCGAGCCCCGCCTCTTGGCGACAGCGCGGACCAATCAGGAGCGGGGACACTTCCGGCCGCGGAGTAAACACGGAGGTTCCGCTGTTCGTCCTGCAGGAAGAGAAACTCCGGCCGAGTCCCAACTGATTCATGGAGTAAAAGTCGGATAAATGCTTGGAGTGTGTGTGTGAGGGGCAGTTTCGGAGCAGACTGAGGGCAGGGGGGCTTTAACTCCGAGTGAGTACTCTCTCTCTCTCTCTCTCGCTCGCGCGCGCGCTCTCTCTCTCTCTCTCTCTCGCGCTCGCTCGCGCGCTGGCTTTATTCTTTCTTTCTTTATGACTTTTATAATTAAACTGAATGATTTCCGACAGTCGGACACTTTCACTGTGGTTCCGGAGACGCGGCGTCACTTTTAAACCTGCAGAAGTGCAAACTCCGGCTCGCTGTCCTGCTCTTGTTTGTTTATTTATTTATTTATTTATTTATTTAATCATGTGTTTATTTATTCAGTTGTTTGTTTAGTAACGCGCGTGCACATGGCACTTCTCCCCTCTGTCTGCATTCCGTCTCTTTTCCTTTATTTATTTATTTGTATTGCTCTTGGAGACGGTTACATTGTTTCCTCTGCATGTCCCATGAACCCATGAGTGTGTGTGTGTGTGTCAGATTTATGAACTTCAGTTAGTGTGTGTGTGTGTGTGTGTGTGTGTGTGGCTAAGAAAGTGTAAGTCATGACCGTCACTGGTCAGACTAACCGGACTGACCTGTCCCAGCGCCCATCGTCCCCCCGTCCTGCAGTCGCAGCGAGACTTTGCCTGTCCTCTGTCTGTCTGAGGGTTCGTTCGGTTTCGGAGGAACACACTTCCTCATCATCGTGACACTCTTATTACCTTATGATCGATAGAAGACCGGTTAAATCTGGTCCTCTTGCTTTGCTTTGCGCTCGTTTGCCAAGTGAAATTCCTGTCTGCTTGGACGTCCAGTGATTAAAGTGATTGAGTGTCCTGAGGAGAAGTCAGGACCTCACGATACTTTGCAGATGTTCTGAAAGTTTAATGAATCTGCACACGGCCTCTTTAAACTCCGTCCAGACACTAATCATCTGATGACTTTTGTGTTTGAGCTCTTTTATGTGTCTTGTTATTCATTATTGCAACAGTACTTTTCATTGTTTTTCTCTTGATGCACTAGACTTGACATACTGTAAACATGAAACATGTGTGGGATATTTAGGCCCAGGACATAGGACCATGGGAGGTGAAGGGGTTGGGACTGGTGGACACATAGGGGGGTCGAGACCAGGCGGACACGCGCCGCATAGGGCTCGGGGGACACGCGCCGCATAGGGCTCGGGGGACACGCGCCGCATCGGGCTCGGGGGACACAAAATTGTTAGGACTGGGGACAGGGAGGATTTGGAGGACATGACCATGGAGACATGTGTGAGTGAAGTGTGTGATGCATAGCAGTCTGAAGACACATAGGCGTCGAGGCAGAGGGCGCATGTCCCTGGAGACATCTATAAGTCTGAGATATGTAGCAGTTAGAGGACATGATGGGGGGGGGACGCAGATGTCGAGGCTGGGGACAAACAAGAGACATGTCATGTCTGGCACATATAGGACTTTGGGGAAGTGCAGGAATTGATCCTACTGTAGATGCATAAATCAAGTCTGGGATGTATAGGAGTCTGTGGACATGTAAGAGTAAAGTCTGTGAACACAAATGGGAGCTGGGGACACGAGTGAAGTCGAATCTGCAGACATATGAAGTCGGTTTGATTATTTGGTATTTTAAACCTGTGACATGAGTTTGGGGACACTTGAGTCAGCAATGTGGAAGGCAGTTCTTGGGAACATGGTTCTTGGGACAGACCGGTCTCTGAGCTGAGTCTAGTGTGGGACATCTACAAATCATGCTGAAGACATACCGGGGTTAAACGTAAACATAAAAGTTTAAAAGTATTGATCCAGTAAATGATTGTGTATTATTTAGGAGATGTTTTCTTATTGTTAAATGATTAAAGACATGTGCTAAGGACGTCTGCACTGTGCTCCTGATTCTGAGTTCCAGAGACTTCAGAGAGCATTTGTTCATCACGCCTGGTTGGAGTGAAGTGACCTCTGCTTTTAGTTCGTTCTGCTCTGTCCCAGGAAGACTGCTGTGTCAGATCTCTCTCTCTCTCTCTCACTCTCTCTCTCTCTCTCTCTCTCTCTCTCTGTCACTCCCCCTCTGCCCTCTCTTAGTCTCTTCATGAGGTATCAGTTGACACTCTTTTCCAATCTGCTTCTGGTCACTCAACTTTAAACTCCCTGCCTCTCTCTCTCTCTCTCTCTCTCTCTCTCTCTCTCTCTCTCTCTCGGGTGTGTAATTAAACACTGACTTAAACTCTGTACTTAATCCGCAGTGCATTCCACATGTTTTAGCGTTGGTGCTTAAATGTGTTAGATTCCAGGTCTTGTCTCTCTGGGGCTGTGTGAACTTGGAAAGCTGGACAGCTGAACAGACAGAGAGAGAGGGAGAGAGAGAGAGAGGGTCAGAGAGGGAGAGTGTTTACTTTAAAATTCCAGTGAGATTATTTCAGGGTGGAACTTGGATCGTCCTCTCTTTGCGTGAAACAGGTTTGGAGTAAATCTCTCATATTCACCCTCTTCCTGATTTTGATCATCATAAAGCTGTTTGATTGATAGACTCTTTTGTCGTGAGAACTGTTCGGCTCTTCCACACCTCTCTACAGGGCCGCGGGAATGTGGACTCGGAGATCCAGGCTCTTATGCTATATACGTCACGGTGCTACCCGCGTAACTCTCTCATCTGTTAGCTTCAGGTTCTCCTCACCACATCTTACTATTACTGATTTTGCGATTACATGCAGACTCAGTTTCAGTATCACTTTCATGCTGTTCTTTGCACAATTAACAATGTTGTCACTTTGCCACACATACAGTAAAACAGCATATCAATGTTGCACTGCGATTAACTTAATTTCACTTATTAGTCCCTCTTTTACTTGTGATTTATGTTGTTTATTTATATGCTTCTTATGTATCTGGTAGTTTTTTGTTCTTAGCATGGTTCTTAGTATTTGTCCATCCAAAAAATAAACCAAGTAAATACAAAATGCAGTTTTTAAATGGCACTTTCATTTATTAAGGAAAAAAAAAAAAATAATCAAAATCCACTGGTCCCTATGTGAAAAAGTAATTGCCCCCAAACCTAATAACTGGTTGTTCCACTCTTGGCAGCAACAGCTGCAATCAAGCGTTTACAATAACTGGAAATGAGTCTTTCACATCAGCATGGAGGAATTTTGGCCCACTCTTCTTTACAGAATTGTTTTAATTGAGCCACATTGGGGCGTTTTCAAGCATGAACAGCCTATTTAAGGATCTCAATCGGATTTAGGTCTGAACTTTGAGCAAAGTTCTGGGTTCATTTAGCCGTCGTCGACGTCGTTTATATTATGTTTATCATATTTGTATTAAGTATAATTTTTTAAAATAGAAATATTAAATATTTTTAAATAAATATAATCATTATGTAATAATTGTTACACAATTACATTTTATATAATTGATGATCAGAATAAAAAAAGATGTCAAATTTAATAAGCACACAAAGCTGCTGTGATGTTAAATGATTAACTTTATAAAAAAGTTTTGTTTATTTTTATTTATAATTTATATTATTTATTAATATTTATAATTTGTGCATGTTTAATATTTATGAATTTATTTTTTTTAAATATGTAATTTTTAGAACATTTACTTTTTAAATTTCATGTTATTAAAAAAAATAGAAATAATATTTCCACTGATATTAAATGTTCGCTCATCAACCGTATTATTTAAAAGATAGATAAAAAAAAAAGAACAAGAAGCTGCTGCAATGATTTTAAACTTTACTTAAAATGCTAAAAAAATTGTAATGTTATTAATGTTATAAGGCATTTAATATAATCATAAATATATATAAAATATAAAAAAATGTAAGCTAAAAAAGTAAAATACAATACAATTGTATACGATTTGGGAATATCTTCAAAAATTAATAGACTTTACACCAGTAATAAATATCGTATTATCAATGAGAGATGCTTGAGGTACAAAATAATAAGAGGAAAAAATAAGAAAGAAAAAAACGTAGTTTATTGTGACACTATTTCCAAACCTGTAAGTTATTATCCTGATTTATATCATGTACTGTAGAAATGTCCTTGAAAATCAAATCAAATTGCTTCACCCCAGTACAAAATACTTTTGTGTGTGTGTGTGTTTGGACCTGATGGTTCAGTTGATGATGTCAGCACTGCGTTTTGCACCCATCTGTATTCCAGAGTGCGAACGCAGCGGAGCGATGCCGCTGTCTGCTGCTAGGTAGCCATCTGTCTCTCCTCGCCTCGCTCCTCAGTGTGCTTTCTCAGGGCGTCACGTGATTATAACCCCAGGGGGGAAAGCGCACAGTCAGGTGTGGAGCGTGCTGATGTGTGGGGTTATTTATATGTTAGCATCAGAAAATAACACAACACAGAGGTAATAAATTAGGCTTATGTAGCTTTTATACAGTAGTTTGTATTGTTATATTTACATTTTATAAATTTCATCACAATTGCGGCGAAGGAGACAGAAATATTGTAAAAATTTTGTTTTAAAGTGTTTTACAAATCTTATTTTCAGTGTTTAAGTAAAACTTTAAACATTTAATAAAGTTAAACAAAGTTTTAAAGTAAAATTAAATATTTTAGAAAAACAAAATAAATATAATAGTTTTTATGTTGAAATACCTCATTTACATACTTCATCACACCTCATCATGTTTGTTTTTAAATAATTTAAGAATTAGTTTTTAGCTAGCTATTTGCTAATGAGAATCCTTGGTTTCATTTGAAGAATGCGTTCCTAGCTTTGACAAATGACAAGAAGATAACTGCGTTGTGAGAACTTAAATTTTCGGAGATATTGATTTATAGCTAATGCGACGTACCGAGTAATAAATGGCTTTTGATATTTTTGTCACCATTAACGATGGGCAAAATAACAATAGAATTTCAATATTGGGATAAATTAAGTTTTGCTCATTAAACAAATTATAAAAATAGTGTTTATAAACTACAATAAAACTGATTTCTTGTTGAAATAAAAACAAATTGATGCCTTTTATTTACTAGTAGTATTGATATATTTTTATTTCTACATATTCATCATTATTAATCAATAAGTATATTCATTTATTTTAAGCTATGTATTAGTTGATAAGGTTTTTTATTTTATTTTGTAGATATTTTTACTCATCCCAACGATCCGTATATACAGTATCCTCATCTACTGTATAAGTTATATATCTTACACATTTTTTTCATATCGTCTCATTCCTTTTTGTGGGTTTCTTTTTTTTTTTTCTTTTCCCTTTTTTTTCTTCCCCTTTATGTTCCTGGGAAAACGGTGGCACTAATGATGTTTGCACAAAGTAAGCGACTGTGATAATATTTGCGTTTTATTCCTGACCCACATCAAATATTCTATTCTTCATACCTCGTACAACACAACCACACCTTCAGTCTATACTCTACCCCGGGGTTAGAGAGGCTTGTTTAGAGGTTATTTTAGTTCATTTTGGATGTGGGTTTTTATTCAAATTCGCATTTTATTTGTCACGCGCGCAGTATGATGCGCGGTGAAATGCTTATCGCGATGTCCGCGACCGAAAATGGAAAAATCGAATCGAATGGAAAGATTTTATGGTAAAAAGGAAAATTGCACTAGAAGAATACAATTAAATTTCCATAAAATAGAATTTCCATTTAAAATGTATTAAATAAAGTAAAAATAGAGAAAAAAATTAGATGGAATATAAAAATCAACAAATTGACAGATTTACAAACGATACAAATAAAATATGATTTAAAATAAAATATAAAAGAATATATAAAATTAGATATGAATTACATAGAATGTGAAAAGTGGGATTGTAAACTGAGAAGTGTAAAAAATATATAAATATAGAGGGTGTGTGTGTGTGTGTGTGTGTGTGTGTGAGACAGCAGCAGAATGAGTAAAGGTGTTAACTCACCTCCAGCTCCTCCTTGATTATAGGCTTCTTTAGGTAAAGAACATGTTATTAAGCGAACTTAATGACGGACATGATGAGGATGGTGTAACTGCCTCACACACGGCTGGGAAAAGATGTGACGACTTCGCAATAAAAAAAGATTTATTTGTACAAGGCTTTTAACAGTGGAAGTTGGCATGAAATATCTTTACAGGAATAGGAATTCTGGGTAAATTTTGAATTTAAAAAAACAACAAAATTAAAGAATAGAATCATAGCTTGGTCAAATAGCAATATTATTATTATTATTATTATTATTAACAATTTATATAGCACCTTTCTTAAACTCAAGGTTGTTTCAGAGTTTTGTCTTGCTCCTTCTATTTTGTTTTCTTTTTCCCACCACCATGTTCTGGATTCTGATGATCTGGTTGTCGGGTGTTGATTTGATTTTTTAAAATTACATTTTTTTTTATATAAAAGCAGCTCTGACTCAATTGCAGCTACAATTTGCAGCTTTATATTAGCGCACTCTAATGTGGTTTTTGTGTTTTAATACGTTCTCTACGTTTAAAACGTAAATACGTTTCTATAGTAACAAAAAAAGCAACGAAAAGCATGCGTAAGCGTCAAAGTTTTTCTGTAAGGAGAATTATTTATTTTTTAACATCTATGGAATGAGTCTCCAGTGTTAGCGGTAAAGCTATAACTTTACATTTGTAGTCATCTTTATGACAGAGATATTTAACTTGGAAAAACTAGGAACGAGTGTTTCTAACTGTGTTTGGACATATAAACGATCGTGGACTTTCCACAGCACTAAACATAACTAATAAGCAGATAAAATGCATCATGTGACACTTCAGGGTGTGCTGTAAACAACATGTGTGGTAAAGCCAAGGAACGCCACTTCATCGTGTTTTTCGGAGTGTTTTCTTTTCATCAGCACTTGTTCACAAGCTCTAAACTCTTCCACCGCGTACAATCAAAGCGCAAATCTGTCAGTTCGGATCGAGCTCCACTTCTCGACGCTCGTGTTTTTAATCGCTGAAGAGACGATCGAGCTCTGAGTCGCTCATTACAGGAGCCGCGCTCGTTAATAATTCACGCGGACACTAAAATAAACCTGAAAGCCAAGGCTGGAGCGCTCGAGCTGTAACTTCTTCCTCAGTCAGGCGTAATTAATGTGGAGGGTGGAGGAGGAAAACGGGACACAGAGAGAGAGAGAGAGAGAGAGAGAGAGGAGGAATGCTCTCATCTCACTGCTCTCTTGTGGCTTTTTTCTTCAGGCCGGAAAAAATGTGCTGATTTCTAACTATGTGCTGATGCTGAACTCTGTTCTCTGTTCTCCTCCGTCTGTGCTCCAGTAGCTCTTTTCAGGTCCCAACTTACAGAGGGTTTGTCAAGCTTTGTGTGTGGTTTGATAAGACTTGCACTGAAGTCGTGTTCATGTGAACTCCGTTGTAATGAATTGTAGCGTACGCAACTAACTGAAACAATAGGGACTTGTGTACAGACGCGCCGCTCGGTGTTTCGTGTTTGTTCGGCCGCTTTGATGTTCAGTTTGCTCGAATCCTTTTAGTCAGAACGTCTTGTTCAAACTGTACAGCGATCCTTTTATTAAACATTTTAAAACGCAGTCGCTCCGTATTATCGACATGAAGCATAAAGATGTATAGGTCAGATACGAGATGTAATCCAGTTAATCCCGTGTCAGATCCTAGCCTCTCTGCCGCTTGCTCAATTTTTTTCCCCGTATGTGTTTGAGAGAAATATAAATGCCATAGGAATTAATTATGAGGCCGAGACTTAGAAGTGAGTGAAATGATAAAAATAAATAAATAAGCATAATATATAAGCATATAAAATACATGTGTTTTTGCCTGGCATTCGGACAGATACAGTCGAGAATGTTGTGTTGTGTGTGTCTGAAAAAATCAGTCTAAAAATATTCGCCGCTGCACTTGTTTTTAATATTTAACATTCGGGATGAGAGCAGCCGATACGATGTTATTGTGATACCCAGGTGCTGATTCGGTCTGTATTGCGAATCAAGTACAGTGGAACCTCGGATTACGATTAACGCGGTTTACGAGTGTTCCGCAAGACGAGCAAAGATTTTTAATAAATT
>JAQQZT010000006.1:25129598-25141687 GCA_030068275.1 Clarias platycephalus | reverse complement strand
CACACACACACACACACACACACACACACACACACACACACACACACACACACACACACACACACACACACTCATCACGGAGTCCATGGCACACACAATGAGACATTGATGTGGGTGAACAGCGTCGCTCTCAGTGTAGTCCCGCTGTGCCAAGTCGAGCTTCAGTACCCTTTAAATCACCATGCCAGGGTTTTACTGGACTCGTCTAGATTGTAAAGGATTCCTGCAGGATGCGACTGGAGCGCGTGATAACTTTCTTTGTGCATGAAGGTTAAGTGTGTTTAAATCAGCAGCGCGGGACGTGTTTGTGCACGCCTAGACGCTGAAACTGTCCGAAAGTAAACGTTATCGGATTCCACTTTAATTCCTTGACTTCCGTGTGCAATTATTACTGTATGGACTGAAATATTAACGAGTCTTGAATGTCTGAGTGCAACACTTACAAGTTCTTTCCTTCTAAGGGAAATCTGAAAGGTTTTCTGTGGAATTCTTGAACTTTATTTTTCCACCTTAAACAGTGTTTGATATAATGGTCTGAAAATACTGATAAATATTTCTGATCAATTTTGAGATGCACTTATACACCTTATACTTTTACAAGAATTTCTAGGGTTCAACCCTCTTTCAACCGTCTTTTCTTGCGGCGTGCATGCTACCACCACCATGCTAAGGAAATGAAACGGTGCGTGCTGCCAAATTCTTACCGTTCAGTTCATTACGAGTAAATAATGTCTAGGGTTGGATATCATTCAGGTTTTTTTTTTTTATGATACCGGTGCCAAAATGACACTTTTTTTTTTTTTTTTTTTTTAAACGGTACCTGAACCAAAAAAACAAAAGAGCCACAAAAATGCTGGATAACATTTAGAGGATTTTTAAAAATATTCAATATATTTAAAGTGTACATAAATATTTGTAGACACAAAAACGCTGCATTCACACGGGGTGGTCTCCTTTCCCGAGTTGTGCTTTTAATGGAACGTGTAAACAACATGGACTCTCGCAAACATTACGAACATTAATTAATTGGATTTATATTATTAGTGCTTTTCAACTCGCGCAGTTTTTAGCAAATTTTGGCAATTATTTTGCAGAAACATTAATGAATCGTTAATATTTGAATATGATTTTAACATTTTTGTAAATACTGTATGTTCTCAATTTCAGTCCATATCAATAAATTTAGAACATCAAGGAAAAATTTATTTCCCTTAGTTAAAAAAGTGGAACTCGTATTGATTAATCATCAAGTGAAGTATTTCAACCATTTTTGTTTAAAAATTTTTTTTTTATTTTGATGTCTACGGCTTATGGCTCATGAAAATCCCAAAATCCAGTGTCTCAAAATATTATATAGTACACGCATGGGGAAGACTGCTGACCAGACAGCTGTCCAGATGATGATGATGATGATGATCAACACCCTCCACAAGCAGCGTAAGCCACAAAAGGTCACTGTAGTAAAGCATATTTGTGGAACGTTGACTAGAGAGGAAAAATGTGGCAGGAAAAAGTGCACAAGTAACCGTGGTAACGAGGTCACAGCAGATTTCAAAGTTTTTTTATGCTTTACTTTATATTGTATAATTTTTTGTCAAAGGTGTATAAGGCTTTGTCGGACTTATGAACATGCTCTCAGACGGGACTCGTTCGTAAGTCGGGGACTAAGTGTTTAATCGACCTGCATAAGGTGATTAGATTTTGAGTATTTGTTCTGATGGCACTTTTCATGCTTGGATGCGTTCCTGCGTCAAGGAAGATTAGGCTAAACATCAGCGTTTTATTTATTTATTTATTTTTTAAAAATCACTTAAAGCTGATTAAATGAGAGTTAAGTGTCGCTGAGCTGCTGAACTCGAACACACATTAAGGGTTGGTAATGAGACCACACGTGATGCTGAATGCGTGTCTCGTCTTGCCGAGAGTGTTTCAGGACAGGGAAAGGGTGTGAGACAGACAGTTAGACACACACACACACACACTGCAGTGCAACCCGACTCCAGTTTCTATAAACAGCCTCTCACATCAGTTCACAGGTGATGTTTGTCCCATGTGGAGCTCTGCTGAAACTCGCCTCCTCCACTGATCAGTGTGTGTGACGTCCATCGGCCGTGTTCTTACACTTTTCGTCTCGGATGAAATCGTGTGAGAGGGGGCGTGTAGGCAGTTGTGTTTTGAAGGTGTTGGTTTGGATAAGAGGAAAGAAAAAACTTGTGTGAAATTAATGCTGTCTTAACACAGTAACAGTATAGTTTTAAACCAAGATTTAACAAAAAAAAATACAGTTTTGGATGATAATGGACCGCGTGCTACGACATGTCGCGGCTTCCAGTCTGATAAAATGCCGTCTATGCGGCTCCTCTAGTTGTTTATTTACATCAGGAATAGCTGCACAACTCCTCTCGCCTTTATTTATTTACATCACTTTAAACACTTTACACCTCTAATGGCTGCAGATTTGCTTCTTTTATTCTGCCGCCAGAGTCGCGTTGTGTGAGATAACAAACATTTTACATTATACTTATACATACAATATATATTTACAGTAGATCTGTTTATACATTTGTGGAACTTTAATCTAAAAACGTACTATAATAATAATAATAATACTAGTGCTGTACAATAAAATAATACAAATAAAAAAATTATACTATGCATTGGATAAAGGATGAAGCTAAAAAATAAATGTAGATTAAAAACTATTAAATAAATTCCAGTTTTTATTTTGTCATTAAATACAAGCTAGTTATATATTATGATATAATTACGTCCATTGGCACTAAAACAGTAGTTGCATTTAAAAAATGTTTTTTTAAATCTATACTTTTATTTAAAGCGTACAAAAACACTAATATTCTCATTTGAAAGGTTAAATTACAGTATTTTGTAATTTCTTTAATTATATAAATTAACTTGAATAACCGATCTATCAAATCTATTTAAAAAAATATATAAAAAAAATGTGTATACACTCCTTTCAATAATTAAGCAGTTATATATACTGTACATGATTGAGTGAAAGTTTTATCTAAGCCCCCTAATACTTTTCTGGTTAAATGAGGATAATTAATATTCCACTAATCTAGTGCTTTTTCCATCAAGATGGGCGTGGCTATACGCGTCACTTAACAGAGCCAATCGGCGCCATAGTTTATAGTTTGTGCGAAAGAAACGGAAACGGAAACACGACGCAGCATGGCTTACTAAAAAAAATTAAAAATAAATAAAAGTTGACTATGAAAAAACTGACCCTTCAGAGATCAGATCGTACAGATCAGTGTACGTTTTATTCTTTCTGTCGGAAGTTTAAATCCAGTTTGTTTCATATGTTCTGAAAATGTGACTCTAATAAAAAGCTGTAATATGAAGCGCCACTATGGGATAAAACGCACTCGGTTGTTAGAGCGAAGGTATCCGCAGCGGTGCGAGGTGAGGGCGTGTACAATACCTGAACTGAGCGCAAACGAGGATTCACTAAACATTAATTAAAGATTGTTGTGTTCTATACAAATACAAGGAAATATACAGGGCCATCAAAGATCAAACTGTCCACATGTTTACTGTAGTTACTGAAAATTGGCAATAAATAAATTTGGAACTATAGAACCTCCGAGTGGCGCAGTGGTAAAGTACTCGTCCTAACATGTGGAGATCGCGAGTTCGATTCCCGGGTGATGCTGTAACCTCTCAGAGGTCTAGAGAGAGCTGATTGGCCAAGCTGTCTTATTATCGTGACAGCTGTGGTACTTGATTTTAGAAATCTAATTAGTCACAGTATTGAGGTTGTTATATTGCCGTATTGTTCGGCCCTGTTGACCTGCGGCTTGTTTTTGTCGAGAAGTTGTTTTCTTTCCGTGTGACAGAGGAATAAATCCTGATTTGCTGGGTTGCTTTGTTAAAGGAGGCGGGTTCTCCTGCTCGCTTTGTGACTGCGACCGGAACGCTGTATTGTCGAGGACAGCTTTTGTTTTTCGCATTATAAAACACGCTGTGATGGTTAATTCATGATGTAGATGAGACGATGGAGGAGTCTCTATTTGGACGTAAACGGTGGCATGCTCTCATTATGGCCGATGGTCCACTTTAACAGTGTTTCACTTCCACTTTCATGCTCTTACACTCTAATGAATGCGGGTTATTAGTGCTCGTTATCCTGGTCCGAGCCTCGTCTCATTATATATTAATCACCGCCGTGTTTCTTTCATCTCGTATGTCATTTCATCCTGAGGAGGAATCGGATTACGAGTCACAAGGACGAGTTCTGCTTAGGAGAGAGGAAGGAGGGCGGCAGAGTTGAGTTTATCACTCGTCCAAGATCACAGTGAAATCTGTAACAGATTCTTATTTGATCCGTGTCCGATGACGTGATGAAGATTCTCCAGTTGTTTGTTTATCGTCTCCTCGATCGAACCTACACATTGTGCTTCACGTACACCTGATTCGGCTAATCGGCTCATAAAAGCAGCACTTCGTGTTGAACAGGAGTTAACTGTGCACCCCAAAGGAGGGTTGTTTACGGTTCTCCAGGGTTGGGAACCGCTCCAACACCAACAGCACCAGATGAATAACTAGTTTAACCGCCTTCAGCAGCCGTAACTGCAACCAGATGTTTTTTATAATATGATGAAAGCCTGTTACAAGACCAAGGAGAGATTACAGGCCAGTTATTTTTCAAGTCATGCGCATTGAATCAGGACTTTTGGATCTGAGGATTGTTTTGTTGCATAAAGGTTTGGTACAGTTTTTACTTAAGAACAAAGTGCCTTTTTTTATTTTATTTATTTATTTATTTTTTTTCCGTCCTGTCAAAAATGCGAAGTCCCCATGCTGTCATGCTACCGCCACCATGTGTCAGTCTCGGTTTAATGTGCTTACTCTGAGCAACCGCGAGAAACGTTTTGTCGGAAATGGTGCATTTAAAAAAAAAATGTTTAAATTTTTTTTATTTTACACTGCTTTCTGCCCTGCTACTTTTTCATGCAAAAAAAAAGTATGCCAGCGGAAATATACTCAAGGAAATACAGTACATACTTAGGAAGATAAATACACAGATTGATTAATACTTATCGATATCTGAAGCAGTAATGGGCTCAAACGGTTAAGGCTCTCTGGGTTACTGATCAGAAGGTCATGGGCTCGAGCCCCAGCACTGCACTACGCTCTGACCTCGGCTTCCTGATCCTCTGTGTAAATGCAGAATGTAAAAAACGATAATTACAAGAAGGGGTTAATATCGCAGCAGCGCATCACTGAACTGTAGACTTGATTTGATTTGTGTTTCAGTAGAAAAACTCATTAAATGGGATTAAAAGGAATTTGGTGTGTGAATGGGTGTGATGT
The DNA here is from genome assembly GCA_030068275.1 of Clarias platycephalus. Classification (NCBI taxonomy): domain Eukaryota; kingdom Metazoa; phylum Chordata; class Actinopteri; order Siluriformes; family Clariidae; genus Clarias; species Clarias platycephalus. The sequence continues at coordinate 25,136,347 of JAQQZT010000006.1, read as the reverse complement.
CGTTCTTCTGTAATGATCTGTGCTTGTTTCCTGGTCCTAGGTTAAACCGCTGACTGTGTGTGTGTTAGCGGTTAAAGGTTAGCTCTAGGAAAACCTCTGCCTCTTCCCGGCCCTCAGTACAGAACCTCTGCCTGTTCTCCTGCTAGAATACAGACGTTGTTAATAAATAATGGCTCCTTTTCCGCTGTGTAAGCCAACAATGAGCTCGTTCATGCTCCGCGAGCTCACTGTAACCTTTTTCTCACAAGCCAGCGCAGAAAAGGGTTCACTGCTCAGGCTTCTGAATGCGTGCCAAATTCAAATAAGGGTGAATAGTAAAGCCATGTACTCCGCCCCTCCTTCCCCCTCCTCCCTCCTCCTCCTCTCGTCTCTCCTCGCTCGTCCCGCCGGCGTCTCTGTCTCTCGGACATGATTTACACCGGGGCCTCTTGCTTTTCTCTCCTGTATCTTGTCTCACCCTCTCTGTGAAGCTGAACTGGACCGAGCTCGTTAGGGGACTCGTTAGGTTTCCCACTGCAGCTCTTGTTAAAGGAATGCGCTACGAGGTCAGGTCGGGTCGGGTCGGTGCCGTGACCCGGGTGCGCCAGACCGATATACAGGGATGTGACCGACCGCGCAAACACTGCTTTGACTGTGAAAGCGTGGAACCCACAGCATCTGTGTGAAATTTGCATGATATGTCTCTGAGATTCTGACTTCTGAGATTTAATTTATAGTACAGAGTGATGATGTTTAATTCTGGATTCTGATTGGTTGGGAAGCGTTATTACTTTTAAGGAAAAGGGGGAAAAAAATGCCAGGCGAGGGAGCGAAAGAGTTAATAGTCAATATAACAGACTGAAACAGCACTAGCGCTGCGAGCTTGAGAAGCTTAGCGGGTGGATTAGCGTCAGGACGCGCCCGTAATCTTTAGCTAATCTTCAAGTTGCTAATTATATCCACTTCTCTGTCCTAAAATGCTTTGAGTGGTTTTTTTTATTTTTATTTTTATTTTTGTATTTCTCTTTGGGACAGAATATCAAGTTAATGTGCCGCATCATGTTAAATTACAGTGATCAGAATTATTAAATTCAAAGGCAAAAATGCATACTTGGAAATATTTAAAAAATGTTGTTTTAATAATGGTATTTCCATCAAAGTTCATGTAGCTGAATAATAGAATATACTAAGATTATATATGACTATATGTAATTACAGTACAGGGTGATTCACTTGAAAGTGGCCCTGAATAACTCTCGCTATGATGAAGCAATCTGAACCAAAAAAAAAAATGACGCTACTGTACATACCTTGACGTATGTGAAATCGATTGCATTACACTTGATGCAGAAAGTGATCTCCGATTTCTGCCGGACACATTTCGACATGTTTCTAAACATACCAGAACCAGTGACCGTATCCGACTCTTTTCTCCACATTGGCGCGATGGCTGCGACGCCTACCTTATCGGTCCGATTCGGACGCATCCCAGGGGTCGTGTTCGAAGCTCCATATACTGAGAAGAACATCGTACGTTGTTTCGTTCAGATTGCTTTGTGATGACGAGAGTTATTACAGAATATTCGGGGCCTCTTTCAAGTGAATCACCCTGTACGTTTTAAGTCAGCCAACTCTCAGAAACCAGTTAAAAATAAATTAATAAATAATAAATTCACCATTCCTGCATTTATACGGTCATTAACAGATTAAGTAATTAACAGTGCTGTTTAAAAGTATTTACTGATTTTCTTTCTTTTTTTTTTTTTTTTTTTCATCTGGTTATTTGTTCTGCAGATTTGTCAGACTTAAATCACTGTGATCTTCAAAACAAATGTTAATATTACACACAGATAACCCGAGTAAATACAAAATATAGTTTTTAAATTATTATCTCATTTATTAAGGGGGAAAAAGCTGTCTAAACCCTATGTGGAAAAAGTAATTGCCCACTAACCCTATTACTCGCGTTACTGTGGAGGAATTTTGTTCCGCTCTTCTTTGCAGAATTGTTTTAATTCTTTTAATTTGTAGGGTTTTTTAATAGACCAGAATATCTTAGTCATTGGAATGTGTCGGATGTCCAACGGAAATTAGGTGCTTTTACACATATTACACAAAATATACGAATGACACTTTATACACTTAACATAAAATATGCAAAAAACAGTTACGCATATAGCATTAAAAGTTTACATAAATTGCATAAGAAATGTAAATTTACGTATATTGAAATATAAAAATAAACATATGCAGGTATTTAACTTTTCCCATATTGCACATAAAATGACAAATATTGCATGAGATTTACAGATAATTCTCCCAGAGAACTTCTTTGCGTATTTAATGCTTGTACTGCTCTGGGGTAAAAGCTGTTCTTTAGTCTATTTGTTCTCGTTCTGGTTGTTCTGTACCGTCTGCCTGATGGTATCAGCTCAAACACAGGGTGACTTCAACATAGCTATGCGAGGTGTTCTCCTGCCTTTATCATTTCTAGAAAGCATTCGAGCTGCCTACTGAGTCCATTCTTAAAAAAAAAAAAATATATATATATATATAAACAGTGACACTGCAGTGGTGGAAATCATACAGATACACATCAAGAGCTTCAATTAATGTTTATATCAAACCTCAGAATGGAGAAAAACTGTCCTGCTACAGGGAGACAACATGCAAAAACAGAAAACATCCTGTGGGCCAGAGATCTGCAGGATCTGCACCACCTTGATGATGAGTGAGAACAGAGGAGAAGACCAGAGCTGGTCTGAGCTGAAAAAGAATCTACAGGAACTCAAACAAGCATGTTCTACCACTTGTGGTGAGCAGAAAAAAACATCTCCACACATCAAACCTCGAGGCGGATGAGCTACAGCTGCGGAAGAGCACATCAGGTTCGCGTCCCGTCTGCGCTGAGAAGGAATCCGAGGGGGTCGGGAGCACAGAGTGGAAGATTTCCGTTTAAAGAAGTTCTCACTCTCGATACAAAGCCGTGTCCTATGAGCTTGAGATTGGACTGATGGACTTGGACAATAAACTTGGACAATGACCTCAAACACACACATCAACGCTGAGGATGGAACAGATAAAGTAAACAAGTTTAAGCTTTTGGATCTTTAACCTCAAATCAAAACTTTTGAACCAGTTCTTTGTTTTCAGATAAATATTACTCTGTGCTCTTATTTAGTCCGTGTACTAACTGACGGGGTGCCAATAATTTTGCTGCAAATCAGATAAATAAACCGGTGGTCTGATTTATACATGGATTTGCGTTCTCCTGGTTCTTCAGGCTTTAATCATTCCTAGAAAGCATTTGAGCTGCCCACTGATTCTATTTTTTAAAAGATGGCGTTCACAGACTTTTAACTGGTCGTGCTAACCCCGCCCCCAGCGCCTGACGTCTAAGTCGCTCTTTGTTCCAGCCCAAAGTGTTGGTGCCACCATACAAGTGTTTTTTCCTGTCTGAGAGTCGCTCTGAACTCGCTCTGGAACCTCCTTGGTGGGAAAGGGGTGTTTGAGGTTCTTCTTCTCTTTCTTCAGGACTTTGTGCACCACCACCATCATGATGAACAGCTGATAGTGTGATCTTGCTGTTGAATGCTTTCGGTCACCTTTACATCTCGCCTCTCCAAACACACCTCTAGTCCAAACTTCCCTGCAGACGGCGTTCTCTGAAAGGTTCTTCAAGGTTCCTTGGAGCAGGAGCCTCTTTCTTGGACAGCAGCAGTCTTTCAACTGGCTTGTGATGCTGATCCTCCAGGAGCTTCCAGTTCACAGCAAGCCCCGTTCCTTCGTGGTTCCTGATGTAATTTCCTCTCGAGCTGAGATGTTTACGTTTTTTTTTCTTCACTTTGCAGTAACTTGGACTTACTGTACTGTGTGTGTGTGTGTGTTTGTGTGTGTGTTTTGTACTGATCTTGGAATCTGTGGAGCTCTGAACAGAGCTTCTTGGATTTTTCCACTGTACTGTGTGCAAGTCGATCCAATACAGTGATGTCACACACACACACACACACACACACACACACACACACACACACACACACACACACACACACAAACTACACTTTGGACTTGAAACAACTTTCCTGTATGCGACTTTAATGCGGAGATTTGAGTTGCGTCCTGAACACACCCTGTGTTTTACCTGAGACCAATGCGCGCACACACACACGCACACGCTCACTCGCTCTACTTGTGTAGGGTTTTCAAATTGAGACATTTGCATAGTGTGGTGTTTAAACCCTCGTGATTTGTACTTCCCACTGCAAAACCATACACACACACACACACATAGAGAGAGAGAGACACTGAGAACTCGAATGGAGCAGAGCGTTTCTCAGGAATCTATCTGTACTTCTGGAGTCTGGACTTCCTGGACTCGGAGCTCCACGCCGGATTCCAGGAGGAATATTTCCTGCATGACGCCGTGGAAAACCGGCGCGGTTCAGGAAACGGCTCTACTGCAAGCTGAAGCGATGACGCCATCTAGTGGTCTAAATGTGCACACACACACACACAGGCTTTGAGGATGTGAGAAAAAAGGGAATCGGTGATCACGACTCGAGTGTGTGTGTGTGTGTGTGTGTGTGTGTGTGAGAGAGATGATGTCACCGCTCTGACTCCTGGTGTGAGAAGGCGATGGTGTTTAAACGACTTAATCTGGTTGTGTGTGTCGGTCTGAGTGAGGACGTGGCGTTCTCATTCGCGTTCCTGCTAATTCCTCAAGTTTAAACCCCGTTTTAAGCTTCTTTTTCTGTCAGATTTCTAACAAACGCCTCATCATTAAGTAAAGAAATGGATACCAGGGGCGTTCGAGTCAAATCGGGACTTTTGAGAACAGCGCAGAATAACAGAACACAGTCCTGAGGGTAAAACACTCTCTTTATTTATCTGAAACGCCGGCATCCCAGGAACTCCTTTAATGACTTTAAATGATCGTCCTTCAGTACTTCAGGAGTACTGTCTTCAGAACTGTGCAAACGTTTTTAAGATGTTTTTAATGCGGTTAAATCACATTCTGTAAGGTTGAGTATCTTACGCCTTGTTTACACTAAGTCGTCCTTCTTTGGTGGTCAGACAAATACACTCCCTGTTCGGTAATCGGAGAGAGAATCACAGATGAGAAATGGAAAAAGTAGATCAGATAAAGATGAAGTTTTGTCTTAAAACGACTCCAGCGCGTTAAAATTCACTTATACCACTTCAGCGGACGGACGGACATACAGACAGACAAGAAGAGACTCGTTTCAGTTCTTCCGGTTTATGAAGCATAAAGATATTTAAAGAGTGAGTTCTGACCAGACAAAACCTTTCCTTTATTTATATAGATACACCAGAAATATTCTCAAGTCCCAGTTTGACTCGAACGCCTTTCGGAAATGAGTAAGTGAATGAATGAATGAATGAACGAATATTTCTTAGGTATTTAAGTAAGCGATGTATGGTCCAGATTAATCGTGGTGCTTTTTTTAATTTATTTTTTATTTTTTATTTTTTATTTTCCCCCCCCCACACTAAGTGCTGAGTGAGTGTTACAGTGAGTCGGAGTTAATGATGAGATGTTCAGTACGCCGCTTAGATTTGTTTAAACAGTGAATAAAATGTTAAACAGTTTATACAACGACAAATCCTCTCCGATAAATGGCTAAGAAAAAAAAAAAGGAAGTTTATTTCATATGCAGCTTTCTTCCTGAAACTTTCCAAAAGCCGTACTTGGTCACGTGACCAGAGCTCGAGTCAGAAACACACAGCTGATGAGCCGAAAAGAGACAGACAGTAAGAGATTCTGCAAAGACGAGATGTAAAGTATCACCGAACACACACACACACACACACACACACACACACACACACACACACACACACACACACACACACACATACACACAGAGTCGAGGTCACACCGGAGAGCAGCTTGAAGGATTTTTGTGATCACATGGTTTTTATGTAAATTAATGTTCGGCAGTGGTTTCGGGTTTTCGGTCACACCCACACACATACAGTCCCGATCAAAAGTTTAAGAAAAATGGCAAAAAAAATCATATTTTGCATGGTTGGATCTTTTTTTTGTTATTTTTTGGAATTTCCCCCCCCCCCCCCGATTTTCTCCCTAATTTAGTTGTGCCCAATTCCGCCACTAGGGGGCTCCCTCATTAAGGCTACCACTACCATTCAGCCGGGAGGGCCGAAGACTATCACGCGTTTCCTCCGAACCACGTGACGCCAGCCGACCGCATCTTTTTCGAACTGCTCGCTCGCGCACCGTTAGGGGCGGAGTAACACACTCGGAGGAAAGCGCTATCCGCTCCTTCCGCGTGCGTGAGCTCACAGACGACCCCTGATTGGCTGTAGAGTCGTGATTAATGTGGGAGCATGAAGTACCTCTCATCCCTCCCCTCTGAGAGAGCTCGCCCAATCAGCTCTCTCTCTAGACCTCCGGCTGTGAGAGCATGGTTGGATCTTAACAAGGTTCCAAGTAGAGCTTCAACATGCAACAAGAAGAAATGGGAGACAAAACATTTTTTGAGCATTCAATTTAAGGTAGCATGCAATTTAAGGTAGCATGCAATTTAAGGTAATTAAAGGTGTGTGGTAGCGACTGGGGTTTTTCAACAGGACTACGCTACAGTACACAATGCCCGCAGGATAAGGGACTTCTTCCAGCAGAATAACATCACTCTTTTGGCCCATCCTGCTTGTTCCCCTGATCTAAATCCAATTGAGAACCTTTGGGGATGGATGGCAAGGGAAGTTTACAAAAATGGACAACAGTT
>JAQQZT010000006.1:25098176-25108559 GCA_030068275.1 Clarias platycephalus | reverse complement strand
AATTTATTAAAAATCTTTGCTCGTCTTGCGGAACACTCGCAAACCGCGTTACTCGTAATCCGAGGTTTCACTGTACTGGATCAACACGACTGCACACACACACACACACACACACACACACACACACACACACACACACACACAGGCTGTGTAAACATCAGTCGTTTACTCTGGATGCGATCACACACACGTGAAGAAGGCTCTCCGCGGTGAGGCTCATTAGCAGGTCAGCGCTCCTGGTGAGCGGGTCAGCAGCACCGCGGACCTCCACGCCTGTCGCACCGCCGGCCTCGAGTGACCCCGTCCTGTACACCGTCACGTGTGTGGTCTTTTATACCGACGCCCGGTCTCTACGCGCGGTCACACACTGGATCTCTGAACATTGATAACATCGAGCGGAGAATCAGACGGGAATCAGCAGTCAGTTACCGCGGTGCCGTTCCGATTAAAATTGCGATTCTATAATATAAATTCAAGATTTTATAAATATCCTGATTCGATATTAGATTTTCTCCACAATTTTAAATGTAAAAAAAAAAAAAAAGTTTACTAACTAATTAAATGTAGCTCGTTCTTTATAACATTAGTTTTCTCACTTATAAACCAAGTGCAGCATTTAAACACTACAAACTAACTTCAAGTAGTAGTAGTAGTAGTAGTAGTAGTAACTTCAAGTTTATTTATTAAAAAAAAATAAAAAAATTATTAAACAATGTAAAAATATGTGAATCAACACACACACACACAATAATTGTGATTCATAACTGAATGGATTTATAATTTTTTCCCCCGTTTCTACTCGACACACTACAGTATTACGCTTTTCGAGCGTGTCTAAAATTGATTCCAGATGTTGAAGGTCAGTGATGTTACAGATCAGAGTTGGCTTGTCCATGTGGAACTGCACTTTAATTAATTACAATCACATACAGCACAATTAATTACGTTTAACCGTTACAGTTTAGCGCGGAATAACATGTTGCTGCGGCTGGCGTTATATTTGGGCCTGGTTCCTGACTGATAAACTCTGTTTATTTCCACTCGCACACATGTTATATTCGCTCACTCAAACTCTTCTGCTACGTCTCTCTCGCAACCAGACAGAGCTTTGTCCTCGCTAGAGTTGGGTTACCAGATCACACCAAAAAAAAAAAAAAAAGTGCAGTGCTGAAAACTCTGAAACAAACCAGGCAAAACAGTAAAGTATGTCCTAGAACTCATCCTTACCTTAGTTCTACCTGCACAGGCTTTGATTCACTAAAGATATCTTCATTTACTTCATAATCTTCTTTTTTTTTTCTTTTGGAAAAAAGAGAAAACAGTTTGCTTTCCACAAAAGGCGCATCAACTGCTGTGTCGCACGCAGGTGTAACACACACACACACACACTCTGAGGTGGCAGTCTACCCTCTTCTACAGTGGTGTGAAAAAGTGTTTGGCCCCTTACTGATTACTTTTTTTTTTTTTTTGTTGCATTTTTGTTTGTCACACTTTAATGTTTCAGATCATCAAACAAATTTAAATATTAGTCAAATATAACACAAATAAACACACCATGCAGTTTTTAAATGAAGGTTTTAATTATTAAGGAAAAACTAAAACTACGTAGCACTGAGAGAAAAAGTGTCCCAACCACCCCCCCCTGGTTTATCACAGCTGAGTTTCATTTCTCTAGCCACAACCAGGCCTGCAAAAACATGCCAAAAAAGAAGAAATCAGTAAGGGGGCAAACACTTTTTCACACCACTGGATATACAGTATGTGACGCCTATGATTGGCTCATGATGCTGTGATTGACAGGGAAGAGAACCCAGACAGGACGCTCACTCCGTGCCACGTCTTGAGATTTTGTCCTGTGTTGTTCAAGCCTGTGATTCGTCAGAGCATCAACTCCATCCGACCAATCAGGAACCAGAATTCCCTTTGTGCGTGTTGAGAAAAGATCATCCTTTGGTTGTGTGTGATGACTGACGTGATCGAGTGTTTGGTTTTTCAGCTCTAAGTCGCATCGAGCCGAACAGTGCGCTTTGTTTGTTTGTTGGTTGGTTGATTGATTGATTGGTTGTTTTCCCGCGCTCTGTCAGGCCGCCATCATGTGTTCCTGTGAACCCGGGCCTCACTTCCGGATCTGAAGGCTGAAATTGAGATTTACTGAGATTTACGCTTTTCCTTTTTTTCCTTTTAGTGGGTCGAACTGTTCCGCACCGGCATCATCTGACATGTAGAAGTGTGTGTGTGTGTGTGCGCGTGCACAGTCAATCAAAGCTCCCAAATGACTCGCGTCACCCCCCCCGTCGTTCGTGCAGCCGGATCACTTTCCGCGCAACGCTCTTTTGCGCGACGCATTTCAGTGTTAAGTTTCGCTAATGGACCTGGGATTTATAGCACGACATTAAATTACGCTTTAACCTCCGTCTGGTCCGGGATGCCGTCTAGGACTGGCACTGCAGGTGGGCCGTACTAATGATCGTTTAATATGTTCACACACACCACAAACACACACACCACAAACACACACACACACACACACACACACAGAAGAAGAGAAAAGTGTGTGTTCACACTCGCCGCGTCCGTCTCACTGTACTTGTCAGTGTGAGGCGCAGTTCCGTGTTCGCCCACAGGATGGCAGTAAAGAAATTCAACAGGCAGCAGAGAGACGTATGAGAGGTTAAGTAAGCGAGACAGGAGAGACGGGAAGCTAAAGAGGTGATGAGAGAAGATAAGATATGGAGGATAAAGACAGGGAGAACGAGATGGACAGGGAGACTATGGAGTGGCGGAGAGAGTGAGAGAGACAAATACGTTGAGACACCAGAGAGGATACAGGGAACTAAAGAGATAAAGACAAATAGGGGAGAGACAGATTTAAGATTGAAAGAATGAGAGGAGAGAGAGAGAGAGAGAGAGAGAGAGACAGGAAGACAGGGAGAGAATAGAGACAGCTAAAGAGAAAAAGACGGTGAGAAGGGGGGGACAAGAAGCAAAATTGAGGAAAAAAATGAAGAGCGAGCGAGAGTACAGTCATGTCCGTTGAATTGAGAGAGACAGTGAGACAGACACAGCAGGAGAGAGAGACATGGAGAAAGGGAGAGGACATTTATACAGAGACATGAGACTAATCACCATGTCTGATGGCTCATACAGATGCGTGTCCTAACTGTCTCTGTCTCCGTCTCAGGTGTCTGCGGAGCTCCAGACCAAACCTCTGAGTGCAGACGTCACCGAGCTGCTGAAGCTGCTGTCCAACCCTCATGTGAAGGTACGGTGGGTCACGGAACAGGTGACTCCTTTCTGTCTCAGATTCGGGGTCATGGGTCACTCTGCTCCTCCTTCTGCTCCTTCTCCATCTCTTGTTCCTACTCCTGTCCTGTCCATCACCTGTTCCTTCTTCTGCTCTGTCTCCAGATTCTTCTCCTTCTGCTCCCTCTTCATCTTCTCCCGATTCTTCTCCTGCTCCTTCTTTTTATTCATCTCCTTCTGATTCTTCTCCTTCTGCTGATTCTTCTCCATCTTCTTCTGCTCCCTCTTCACCTTCTCCCGATTCTTCTCCTGCTCCTTCTTTTGATTCATCTCCTTCTGATTCTTCTCCTGCTTCTTCTCCTTCTCCTGATTCTTTTCTCTCTTATACTCCTGCTTCTTCTCCTGATCCTTCTCCTTCTCCTGATTCTGCTCCTTTTCCTGATTCTTCTCCCTCTTCCTCCTGCTCCTTTTCCAGCTCTCACTTTTTCACCTTCTCCTGGTTTCCTCCTCCTTCTCCTCCTGCTCTTACTCCTCCTCGTGCTCCTAAAGAACAAGCAGATGGCCACCATGGGCCTGAATGGCGTCTCTGTGCCTTACAGTAACTGTATCTCTCTCCATTACGGCTGGAAACCATCAATCGTGTGCGAGCAGACATAAATCAGAACCCCTCTCACCACACACACACACACACACACACACACACACACACACACACACACACACACGCTACCTTTTAAAGGCGTCTTTACAATTCGCACTTGCAGAAACACATTTCAGTCACGTCTCGCTAATACTGACAGCGACGAGAGCAGCAATTAGGGTTTCCTCATTCCATACCTTCAGATTGTGTGTTTACTTCTAGAGGTGGTCACAGGTGGTGTTCGAGTGATCACTCACACACACACGCGCGCACACACACACACACACACACACACACAGACGAGGTTTGATCAGTTGACAGTATGGTGGTGTTGGGGGTCACGGTGAGGTCAGGCGGTGCTCTTATTAACATTCTTTTAGCTGGAGGTGATGGACGGATCCTCAGGGGTGGGTCAAAGGTCAAGTTCTGTTTTTTTTTTCTTCTTTTTTTTTTTTAAATAAAATGACCTTGTGTAGTTTTTACGCTTGGTTCAGCCTGACTTGAGTGTTTACTTAAACCAGGAATCTACTTTTAAACACAAGTCATCACAAGTGTTCGCTTCTTTCTACTGTGTCTTTTTTTTTTTTTTTTTTTTTTTTTAAACTTGTGGGTATGTACGGTCTACCAAATTCGCCAAAGCTAACTAGCTAATTAAGCTATGCACACTTACCAAAGGCACCAGTGACCTCTGCTACTTCCATTTATGTGCCCCCCACCCCCCCCCCCCCCGCCCCTCATACTGTTATATATGAAAGCTAACACCACAGTTATGGATAAAAAAAAAAAAGTTTCTCAATTTTTGTCTAAACAGGAAGTGATTCGCTTAGAAATCAGTAAGCGGGATTTCCCGCCATTTGTAATAACACACCCAAGAGATGTACAAGTCTATTTTATTTCCCCCCTCCAGTGTACTGAATCATGCTAAGGCAGTGTGTACGCGTTCTTAAGCGCCACAATGCAGTCCGGTGGATTAACTGTACGGAAGGACACGTTAGCTTTGACGCTAACTACAGTGCGTAATGCACATGAACCCCTGTTTCCACCAGGAAGATAAAGAGAGAGGACTCGGAGTCACTGAAACTCATCACTTATTTAGATCGACCTACAAGTAGCGTTCATAAAACTTGAATTATTAAACTAATTCAAAAATAGTATTATTAAACTATGATGTCTCCAGAAATTAGTACGTTCATGAACATTTCTTCTTTAAAAAAAAAAAAAATCCCGCTGCATAGTTGCAACCGGTGCAGCCGATTAAAAAAAAAAATTGAAGTGCGCCTTCTTCATGACAACACGCCAGCCAGTTTAGCTCATGAAGCAGCGACACTCGCTTCTCACTCGACTTCTGGTAAGAAATTCCGCGTTCGATTCGATGACGCTAATATTTATCATCTGGTTTGTCTTGAGCGGCAATTTTCCTTACAGGTTTTAAAGTATTAAAAGCTACTAAAAGTATCTAATAAACACTGAATAGATGGGTAGCGTCTCCTGTTGATAGTTTAAATGTTACTGTACGTCTCGTACAAAGCGGATAATTGTTTTGTTCTTGCCAATCTTCTGCTCAACGCTCCAGTCCAGTAGGTGGCAGCGCAGGCAGTGGGTTCATATATCATACATATTCTCTAAGCTGATTTGACTAGTACACATACCCGTGTCGTCGCCATCGGTTACTAGACGCAGGTGCTGACTCGCCATCGTCATCTTGAGACCTGGGGCGGGAATCGAACCCTCGACCCTGGAGGTGCAAGGCGACAGTTCTGACCCCTAAGACATCACGCTGCTAAAAACTTACCGTAATTTATTAACTAATTGAATCGACTTAGCAAATGTTTTATTAAATTGCATAGATCTATTGTTTATTAGTTTAAGCAAAAAAACTAAACAAAAAGATCTCCAAAAGTCGGAGAAATAGTTTAATAGCCTTTTTTAAATTTAAAGAAGATGTGTGTGACGAGGGCCTACAGCGTCGAGAAGCCGAGCGTCCGGCATTTCAGTGAAACCGCGGATCTCTCCCAGAGAAGGTGTTTTTTAATGTTGTCGTTTAAAAGCACCATATGGGTAAGATCTAAAACTTAAGCTCTGTGGAATTTGTGGAACTCACTCCGTTAGCATCGTAGCTCCGATGTATCGATTCAAACCTCACACGGCGAACACGTCCCGCCTGATATCTCTCTCTCCTTCCTAAACCCACTCCAAAAAGCAGCCTGCGTGTCTTGCACTCGGTTATTAGATTATAGCTCTACCAGCATTAGTCCTTCTGCTCTACACACACACACACACACACACACACACACACACACAAGGAGAGTTGACATGCGTATCCAGTGTGCAGCAGCAGTGTGTTTCAGGGAGACTCGCAGAGCCGTAAGAACCTTGCTTCACCCCAAGCGCTGAGAGAACCGCGGACACACAGACACACGGACAGACCGAGGATCGCCAGGCTATTTTGCCTAACACTATTTTGTAGTATATTATAGTGTTTAATCTCACTAAGAGGGAAGACGTGTTATTGTGCTCCGAGGGGAATCCAGGGCACGGGGAGAGCCATAACAACGACCCCTCAATGTGGGCGTTTCATTTCTTTTATATAGCAAAAGAAACAACAACTTTCAATTAAAGTTACACCTTTACCGTGGACTCTTACAAAGCACTGACACTGGAGACTCCTTCCATGAATGTCAAACAAGACATCGCCTTCATATCAAAGCACACTACTGTAGGAGCGGGCTTGGGCATTAGAGTAAAGAATAAAACACTTTGGAGTTGTGCTGTTAGAGGAAAATAATCAACGACAGGGTGGAGTGATGAAGCGGGCTTACATTGCAAACGCCGAAGGTATTTTTTGCCAATACCTGCATGGTCTGGCGTGTTGTACAGTATGTCTTTTTACTTTTCCAACTAATTAGACATTTATCAGTGAATTAAAAATGTGTGACATCTTAATTAAAATAAATAAATAAATAAATGGGCAAAGGTATTAAGACATTCTTGATTCTTTTTTTTTTTTTTTAATAAGATAATAAGAATAATTTATTTTATGCAATTTTGTTCCAGCCATTAAATAAACCAGGTGATTCTAATTAGTGCAACTTTTCAGCCAGCTAGAAGAGAAGTAATTAAAGACATCACCTGTGAGAGAAAACAACAACAAAAAAACAAATAAAATGAAAAAATGTAATTATTTGAATTTCCAGAGACACAGTTACATGAGCAAAGTAATCCTCGTTATTAAGGACATTTAATCTCATTTAAAAACAAATTAAGGTGATACAGGAACATGTTTTAGACCGACACTGACGCTGAGATTCACAAAGTAATAAATCTTTATCGGATAAACTGCACTAAAAATAAGTCCCGCTGTTGTGGTCCAAGATTGGTTCACGCTTTACGAACAGAGACGATCTAACCGATCATGGATCAGACAGAATTCCGATAATCATAATGACAACTAGAGCTGTACGATTTAAATGGATCTTCTGTCATTTAGTTTTTTATTCTGAATTAATTCACACTTTATAAACTGTTCAGATAAACTCACAATCATTGAACAGTCTAAAAATCTGTGAATTTCTTAAAGATATCCCATACTAAAGTTTCTACAGCAAAAAATCTGTTGAAGGAAAAAGCAAAAAAACGGGGAAAAAAAAGTGAAAAAGAACAAAAAAAAAAAATGGGACAATGGGAGGAAATGAATCGAGTCCATGTGACACACACTTTCAGATCGATCTTTGAACACCAAATCACTGAAAGGGCTCCGAGTTCGAGATGAATGTCTTTATATTTTGGGCCGAGCTGAAAGTAAAACTCAGTAATTCTCCCCCTGCCTGTTTAACAACGCATGTGTAACTCCTATCCGAGCGTTATCTTGCCCGTTTGCTTATTATATATTTTTTTAGCGGTTGGCAGTCGGCTTTTACAGTAGGTGCGTTCCTGACACTCACTGGACTGGATCGGTAGCACTCCCCTTCCCGGTCAAGGATCAAGTTTGGCATTACTGCCACCTGCTCAACTAAATCAGTAATGCTGAATAGTCAAGTTTTGCAAGATCTCGCAAAATGTTCACAAGATCTCGCAAAACTTGACTTGGCTGTCTTTTTTTTTCCTTTTTTCCTCCTCTAAATCTTTTATTTTTTTTCTTTTTCCACCCATATGCCATGTCCCCTTTTTTTTTCTTTTTCTTTTCTTTCTTCCTCAGATCCACAATCCCACACACACATTTTCACACACATTTTCCACTTTTCATAAATACTCGTGATTTGCAAGATTATCATCACTTCTTCTTTTGAGTTTCTGGGCTGTTGGTGCAATACCGCCACCTACTGAATTGGAGGGTGGAGCAGAGGGGGGGAAAAGGTTCTTATATTGTGTGGGACATTATATATAAACAATCAACAAGACAAACCAGACAGTAAACATTAGTGCTGTTGAATTGAATCAAATCAACAGTTTAGCGTTAATTCACAGCTCTAAAAACAAATAGTTCATGAATATTTTTAGAACTTGACACTTCTTACCCTGACACAGATACACTGTCCTACTTCTTCTACACTCTCCTCCATCCTTCACGAAATTGACTTTTTTTTCTTCCTTCATCAATTCCTGCTGTTTAAGGAAGTGACATCATGATAAAGCAGAGTCACTGTATCCATCACTGGGCTGATTATTTTCCCATCACATCGTGTTTTATTCCTTTTATACCTCTGCAACTTCAAAATAACAAAATAACAGTGATTATTGTTATATAATAAAGAGCAAAACATTTCAACATACTTTTTTAATTCATAATTTCTTTACCTGTCTTCTTTAGAGGTGGGAGTTCGTGTACTTCGGTACTGTACTTGTACTTCTGTACTTTATTAGAGGATTTTTACGCTTTTTTTCATACTTTTTACTTCACTACATTTCTGCATGGTGTTGTGTTACCTAGCCAGAGTGGTGTGTAATATTTGAAGCGGGAATTTCGCCACCTGTTGATTTGTTAGACATAGTTAACTAACTTGCCTTTCCTTTAAGACACACCTCATAACGAAACCGTGTGTGAAATCAGAAGCGGAGCTAAAAAACGTCAATACAAACGCAGTACTGTTGATACTTAAGTACGTTTGAAGTTGAGTACTTCAGCATTTTTACTTTTATTCTAGTACACCCGTAAATGGAGGACTTGTACTTTTACTTGAGTAAGATTTACCTTATGGCATCTCTACTTTTACTCAAGTACAGGATTTGTCTACTCTGCACACCTCTTGTCGTCTTTTATTTCCCCTCTCTCTTTTCTCTCGTTCAAGAAATCACATTATCTATTAAGTGTAAACTTGTCTATTGTGGAAACGTCAGAAAACTTCAAGTTGCAGCTTCACCTCCTTATATAAAAGTTCCCTGAATCACAGATATCGCCATAGCAACGGTGTTGAATGAGTAAATATGGAGTGTTCGTTAAGAAGCAACTGATATCACAGAAAAGATAACGTATTCGAACGAGCGCGTCAATATAAACCTGTAGCTTCTGACCAATCAGGAGTCAGAACTCGACCTCGCTGTGGTTTAACAATAAATCAGATTTTAACAGCAGGATCAGATTTGCGATGTACGTTATATTTCCTTTATAAAAGTGCACTTGTTCGGCGTGGAAACTGGCTCCTTGGTTGGTTGGAAAGATGCTGGAATGTCGATAGTTTTAATAAAATAAAAGCGTAGATGAAATTTCACACAACTGGTTCAATTCCGCATTTTTTTTAACGATCCAAAAAGTTTGTGTCGACGGTGGTTCTGCTTTCCACCTTAACACTTTTCATACTTTCTATTCTTTTTTTATTTTGTCATCGTCTCCTAAAAACAGACAGGTTTCCTCCCTCTGCTGCTCGTTTTTTTTATCCGTGGCACGTCGTCCGGAACGCCGAGCAGGAGAGAGGTCGAGAAAACTTTCCCAGCGGCACCTGATACACACATCACCGTTAAACAGGCTGAATAATGAACCTCTAAATTTCCTCTTTCCTTTACTTAATTTTTCTCTTTTCTTCTCGCTCATTTATTTCTCGCGCTTGGCACGAGTGAAATATCCGAGACAACTGAGAACTTCATTATCTTCTCGTCCTCTCGGGATCCGCTCAGATTCACCGAAACCGCTGTCGTCTGGGAATAACCAAAAAAAAATAAAAATGTAATAATATTAATAAAAAATTCAAGAAAGAACGAAACGGGGGAACTGGAGCGTATAAAATAAAATCGTAAAGTAAATAAATAAAATATTTTGTTTTACAATTAAAGTGTAAAAAATTTTAGATCCTATTTTTTTTTTTTTTTTTTTTTGCATTTACTGGAATATTCTAGTGTTGTATCAGATTGGCAGAGAGCGCTGTAATGAAACACTGAGACTAATCCTTTCAGACACAGCCTCATTTATCAGGGGGAAGCTCTGATTTATCTTGCGCACACACACACACACACACACACACACACACACACACACACACACACACACACACACACACACACACACACAC
>JAQQZT010000006.1:25076145-25094148 GCA_030068275.1 Clarias platycephalus | reverse complement strand
TCAGGAAGTGTGTGTGTGTGTGTTACCTCAGGAAGTGTGTGTGTGTGTGTTACCTCAGGAAGTGTGTGTGTGTGTGTTACCTCAGGAAGTGTGTGTGTGTGTGTGTGTTACCTCAGGAAGTGTGTGTGTGTGTGTGTGTTACCTCAGGAAGTGTGTGTGTTACCTCAGGAAGTGTGTGTGTTACCTCAGGAAGTGTGTGCGCGCCTTACCTCAGGAAGTGTGTGTGAGATTTGTAATTCCCTGCTGTAACGCACTGAGCTCTCTGTGTGTAACACACAAGAACAAAGCAAAACAGCAACGAGACAAAGAATCAGACACGAGTGTGACGCTGCTGCAGGAAACTAATCAACCCCAGTGTGGTGAGGTGAGGGGGAGGAGCTCTGGGCCAGAGGGAGGAAGAGGGGTACAGATGGTGAAGAGAGGCAAAGGAAGAAGAAAAGAAGACTGAAATGGAAGGAAGGAAAGGGGGAAGAAAGAAGGAAGGAAGGAAAACCAGGAAGAAAGAACAAAAGTAGGAAAAGTGAGGTTAAGGAAGGAATGAAAGGGATAAAGAAGAAAGGAAGGAAAATAATAAAGAAAAACACAAGAAAAGATGAAAGAAAGAACCCAGGAAGGAATGGGGAAAAGAAAGAAACAAAGAAAAGTAAGAAGAACAGAAAGAAATAAAGAAGGAATGTAGGAAAAGGAAAGCAAGGAAAGAGGGAAGGGAGGAAAAGGAAAAAGTGAGGAAAGAAAGAAGGGAGCAATGAAGCAAGGAAATAAGTAAGGAAAGAAAAAATGATGGAAGAAATGAAGGAAGGAGTAAAGAAAAACACAAGAAGAAAAGAATGAATTATAGAACAAAGGAAGGATGGGGGGAAAAAAAGAAGGAAAATAAGAACAGATGGAAAGAAAGAAGGGAGGAAATGGAAGAAAAAATGGGGAAAGAATGGAGTAAAGAAAAAAGGAAATAAATAAGAAAAGAGGATGATGGAAGAAAATAAGAAAAGGGGAAAGAAGAAATAAAGAACAAATGCAGAATGAAAGAAAGCATGAAGGAAAGAAGGGAGGAAGAAATTAAGAGAAGGGAGAAAAGTAAGAAAGAAAAACATAAAAAGAATGAGAGAGACTGCAGCATCCTCCTGGCCGTGTCCTATGATGAGTCTCTCTCTCTCTCTCTCTCTCTCTCTCTCTCTCACTGTAGTCTGAACCTCCAGAGTCTGGCTCTCACTTGCTTTTTAAAACACAAGAATCCGTAAAACACGCGTAATGTTTCTGCAATCACGGCCGATGCCAGGATGCAGCGCTGCGTCCTGGCTGGCGTGTTCGACCCGATGCCCGTAACCACCAACCCGTCACTGGTGTTTAGTCACTGGTCCAGTCTGGCAACTGGTTTGGGAAAGTGTTCAGCTGCTGTAATGCAGCATGTGTGTGAAGTATTTCACCACCCACTGCGCTGCTCTGTCTGTCAGACCGCACACTCGCAACACAACAGAATACAACACAACACAGCGCAGTATAACACAGCGCAGTATAACACCGCACAGGCGTGTTAGTTAGCGATCTAGCTACTCCTGCTTAATTCTGATGCTAAAATCTGATTTCCTGAGTTGAATTATGTGAACTAAATTCTGTATTAATGAGACGACTTTGAAGACACGATAAACAGTGTTGCTCAGCAACCAAAACTTACAGTTACCCGACAAAACCTGAAGTTTCCTACACGCTGTATTTGTCTTGAAGTTAAAAACAAAGTAATAATTAATTTGATCTGTATTACAATAAATCACCATTAGGTTTGTCATTGAGGCGGTTTCTTTGTTTATAATTGATCTCATGCACTGTGTAATCAGAGTATAATTAAAGGTTTATCTATCAGAGACCAACAAAGGCTACTGTTGGCTCATAACGTGACATCCTCAGATAGTAGAAATACTTGTAAAAGTGTTCAGATCGCAAGATTTATATTTTATACTCGAGCGTTGTTGAGTTCTTGAATTTGATTGGTCAGAAAGTCATTTCATTGTCTGTATTTTAAAGTGATTTAAGTAAGTTTTATGTTAGTGTCAAGGTCCCGTATAGACACCCGTATAGACGTCTTCCAAATGGTTGAGATTTCACTTTGTGGTAAAAGTTATCAATACATGTCCAAGTCTTGTTGTATAATTTGTATAATGTATAATGACTCGATAATGTATAATGTGCTCTAAGAATAAAGGTCATAAGAGTGTTAAAGGGTTAAATATATCATTACCATCCACAGCCCCCAGCTGTAATCGTTAATATCCTGCGAGTTCACCGTCTCTCTACACTACTTTCCAAGCGCTTGTCTTTCGTCATCATGAACGAACCGGTTGTTCTATAAATGCCACGTGGAAATATTTTGTCTTTGGGTTGTGTGCATTGTGAGAGCGAAGCCCATCATCCAGAAATCATGTTTTTATTTTATAAAATCATCTCAGCTGCCATTACCAAAGGTATGCAAGAGCAGTGATTAGACATAATGGTTAAATTTGGGAGGAGCTGTCTGGTTGTCTGCTGTAAATTCTGCTGCAGAAATAGTTTCATGTTTCTGCTATGTAAAGCCGTGGTATTTTAAAGTAAACTTAATCACGGATCAGACCTGAACGCGGCGTAATTTGTTTAACGGGTAAGTCTTAGGGGGTTTCATAATTTAGCATTATTCCTTGCAGTAAAGCACTGTAACAACTCCTACACCAATTAATACGATCAATTCTGGAATGTCGGTTACAGCTGTACACAGAACTGAAACTGGAGACTCCTTCCATAATTCTTTTAAAAATGTTAACGTAACGAGGACGTCACCATGGCAGCGCACAAGGAAAATGACAAAAGTTGCCGCGCTATAATCTAAGCACTTTATTAAACACACTCTTTATGTTATTATCAAGTATTCTAAAGTTAAGCCGTGTTAAAGAATTCCATCTGGATCCTTAATTCCGATTTAATTCGATGTCCTGGTGTCCGATTCTGCACAGAACCTTGCCTCCAGGTCTCCTCTTCTCAGGTTTCCGCAATAACGTTAAAACCCTCGTCAGGCAATTACGCATTAATGCCACAGAGCATCGAGTTCCTTTGGCAGCTGAACGTTCCCGATTCAGGTGAAATCCGTGCAGTGTTAGCGGGGCCCGGGTTTCAACCGAGACTCGACAGCCAGAACAAGAGTTATGACTTCAGGAGAGAGAGAGAGAGAGAGAAAAAAAAAAAACACAATGTGGTTTTGAGCTAAAATGTCATGCTGAAACCACGGAGTAGAGTTCAGAGTTCTCTGAAACGTAATGCTTCACATTGTTCTAATTTCCCTTTTGAGACCATTTGTTGACGACACTAAGCTTTGTTTAAAGGCTGTTCTCGATTATTTCTCCAGACAACGTGCGTAACTCCACACTTTAATACACGACGCGTTGGCTAATAGATTGAACGCCGTGTAATAGTTTCATAATAGTTTGACATGGGGATTGAAAGGTCGTGGTTGCATGTCGTGTGGGTTTCAGATCAGTGCGAAGTCAAACCTTGGTTTTACTGCTGGACTTAACTTTACGTTGTAGATCACTCACTAAATTATTATTTTTTTTTGTTTGTTTAAAAGAAATCCACAAGCTTTTGCAGACCCCCCCAAAAATGGAGCCAAACGTCATATTAGAGCGAGAGACACCAGCACACCTGTTAGTGTTTTTCCCGAGATGGAGTCGTGCACTGAATGTGGATATATCGTTAGTCTGACAGCTCGACTCAGGTGTCTGGATCCTCCGGCTTGCCTTACAGGGAGATCCTGCACGCTTGAACGCTTGAGTAGATTACCCTACAATCCAGAAACACCTGGAAATTTAGGAAAGAAAAAAAAACCCATGGCTTAGATTTACTTATTTCTGTCAGGATTAGTTCAACACAATTCTAGATTTTAGTTCTAGCTTTCTATTATATCACTAAATGCTGGAAGAGGATAGTTTAAATTTCTTTGAGTTCTTCAGTCAAGTCTAAAGTCACTTAATCTCCAGTAGAGGCTCAAGGTATACTGTATACCCCTTCAAGGTCATGTTAAGACTTAAGACTTTTAACACACTCCAAGTTTCACGACTTTTCCTCAGTCAATCCTGAGTCTCCGGTCACTTAACCTCAAGTCCAAGTCATCTTAAACATTAGGAGCGTTAACACAGACCCTAATATTCCACTAAACCCTTGATGATCCATTCAGGAGGTAAATATCAGCCATGTTAACACTGGATCTGATAATTTCTCTCTTGTTGATAATAAACATATCCCTTCTGCTCATGCTTGCCCTATGTTGGAGTAACATGAGTTGACTGGAAGGAAATTTTGATTCAATTCCTGTTTAAGAACAACTTCCCTCCCACCTGTCTTTACTTCCTTCACCTAGGCTGAGAAAGGAGCACTAATTGGCACTAATTGGCTTGTGCTTCATACTGAGTAAAGCCTCTGACCAATCATGGAGGAGATTGAATTCTTGTAACCAATCATAATGTAGAAGGTGAGATTTGAAGGACAACTTAAGTCTAACCTTACCTGAGGAGAAAAGAAAAAACATCAACTACTTATGTTATATTTTTGTCAGATTAAATACTTCAGAGCTGGCAAATTTAATCAGATAATTTAATCAGATATTCTGGTTAAATGCTTTGTGCATCAGCTTCAGTTTGAATGGTTAAGTTGGAGTCTCTGATCAAATGCTTCAAATCTGATAGAAAAAACATTGTCCATGTAAGCATAGCTACTTCTGCATAAGTCACTTACTTTCCCAAGTCAAGTCCTAATTCCTGAGTTGAGTCTCAGCTTTGTACCTTTCAGTCAGTCCTGAGTTCTCTCAAGTCCCTTACTGCAGTTCAAACCGATTCTGAGGTAACTTACTGTATCATAAAGTTTAAGTCGAGTCGCAAGTGATTACACTTTCATCAAACTCCACTCAAATCACACACACTCCAGTCCAAATCATCTTTCAAGTCTGATAATTAAGTCCAGAGTTAAATTTCAAGTCGGAGTCAAGGCTCTACTTACGCTGAAGTCTATTCATGCTTTGTGTCGAAGTTGACTCTCGAGTCATTGACACCTTCAAGGCCTTGTTGAGTCTCGAGTCATTTATTCTCTATTACAAACCCAAGTCTCAAATCTTGAGCTTCCTGTCACCCTCGAGTTGAGTCTCAAGTAGTTTAGCTTTGGTCCAATCCATCTCAAATTACATACTGTCCAGTACAGGTCCAAATCAACTCTTGAGTCTGACACTCAATTAGAAGTCGAGATTCAAGTCACCCGAGATCTCTAGTCACTTATTAGTTAATCGAAGTTGAGTCTCTATTCATGTGGTCCCAAGTCCATTCATGTCTCAAATCACTTTCTCTCAATTCAAAGTTGACTCTTGTCATTTATCCTCCAACACAAACTGAGTCTTCAAGTTGAAATCTGTTGCTTTTGCTTTTGTCTCCAGTCCCTTAAACTTAACTCCAAGTCATCTCTTCTCGTCAACTCTTCAGTCACGTACCGTCAAGTTATCTTAGCCTTCATTTACAGTAAGTCATCTCCAAGTCCCAAACCTTCCAGCCCAAGTCTCCTCCATACACTTTTCTTTTTCTCCAATCCAAATTCAACTCTGAATTCTGACACCTACAGTAAGAACAAGTGGAGTTTGGTGTCAATTTAGGCAAAGGTGAATCTCAAGTAAGAGTCAAGTCTCTCCAGTCACGCTTTGATTCATTTCTTTTCTGGTGCAAGTCAAGTCTTTTCCTCAAAGTCCAAGTCAGGCGTCTGGTCCCTCAACTAATCGCCACTTATCTTCCAGGCCACACTGAGTTTAAAGTCACCCTCTGGTCAAGGATGGAAATCATATGATTTTCATTTAAATATGGAGTTTAATGTTTAATATTTCCTTGTTTGTTTGTTAGTTTTTTGACATGTGTGTACTGTATGTGGACGCATTTTTATAAGTCATTAGTCTTGCTCTAGTTAAATGGGCAGATTGGATTCGCCACCACTGCTTCACCTGCTGCATTTCCTTAAGCTGCTCTCTTCACTTGTGATCTAAAACTACTGTTTATTTTTACTGAAAAAGTGATGGACACCCTTGTACACCAAACCGTAAGTTTTTTTTTTTTTTTTTTTTTGTGCCATCATCATCATCAAGTCCAAATGTGAAGGTTCTACAGTACGTACAGTCTCGTATTCCTCAAGCTATTGACTTAAATCCCAGTTAATCCTCGTTTTTTCATGACTTCTCTGTTTTTGGTGACTGACACGAAAATTACACCAGTCCTCTCGGTCGGCCTTTTTAAATGTCATCGATCACATAGACGGAAGGCTTTGATCGCTCCATCGTTTCCTGATTGTTCCTTCCCTCGTACCTCCCCACCTGGAATTCCCAGCTCTCCCATATTTTTGCGTTTCCGTGTCCTCCGGTGTTGCGTTACAGGCAATTTAGGTGGTACCAGAGTGCAAACACACGCACACACGCACGCTGATACACTGAGCTCTTTGTGTGTGGTGGAGTGTGCGGTTGTCCCTTGAAGGCGGTTCCCGATGTCGTTACAGGAACGAGAGCTGACATGCGAAAGTGCTGTTTTCTTGGTCGGGTAATTGCAGTGAAAACAGACTTAACAAACACTTAAAGGCAGCGATACTACAGATGGGCCATTTTGGTGAAACTGCTGAAAATTTATTCATGCAACCACTCAACACACGCAACCACACACACGCACACTTATGCTGCAGAGTATAAGCTGACAGTATAAAGGGACGGGCCCTCGCACCATACGCGGTTCTGCAACATATGTTCGAGTTCATGCGGAGGACACACGGACAGACGTCTGCGGCTCGGAGGAAACACTGGTAAGTATGTTTTCACAGCGAGTGCATAATGAGGGTGTCTGGCATTATAGGCTGTATTACAGGAGACATGAGAGATGAAATGGAGCGTTTTATCCCAGACCTCTGCTTCCTTCTTCCTCTCATTCCCATTCATTCTCATCCGTTTACGGCTCTTTCTCAGTTTCTGCACCTATGACAAGGAGCGTTCTTTTATTTTAACATGTTAGTGATGAAGATGCCGGACTAAAGGGTTAAAGCAAGAGTGTGAGTGTGAGTGTGTGTGTGTGTGTGTGAGATTATGAGCAGAGACTTATCCAAAGTAACCAAGGACACTACAAAGGATGAGTCAATATTATTTTACACTTTTACTTGTCCTTTTACCTGATACCGCGGAAGTCTGTAGCGCTTCTCTCTGAAAGTTTATTCCTCAAGCCACGTCCAATCTCAAGTATCTAATCTCTAATCCAAGTCCACGTTGCTTAAAATGTATTCAACTTTTAACTTCTTAAAATTCTTTTAATAGATTTTGGCGTGTACATGAAATAAGAGATGTTTAATGCTTTTCGGGATTGTAAATATACAAAACAAATACAGTGCAACAAAAAAGTAAACTTTTTGTCCTGAAAAGCGTCGAACCTGCAGCACTGGACAAATAAATTTTGACGTTTTTTGTCCAAGATCAATTTTACGTCTCGTTTTGGCAGGATGCGCTTTTTCTTGTACGGCTCCATTTCTGTACAGATTTCGGATAATGTTCATGAAAAATCATGTTGAAAGAAAAGTTTTCTTTTTTTTTTTTTAAGCAGATTTTTGTTGGGATTTGTCACATCATGCAAATACAATTAAACATTCACAATGATTAAACAGTAATTGTCATTCTCTGAGGTCAAAAACATCTTAACAACCTCATAAACACTCAGAGTCTGGACAT
Source organism: Clarias platycephalus (assembly GCA_030068275.1). Taxonomy (NCBI): domain Eukaryota; kingdom Metazoa; phylum Chordata; class Actinopteri; order Siluriformes; family Clariidae; genus Clarias; species Clarias platycephalus. The sequence continues at coordinate 25,086,404 of JAQQZT010000006.1, read as the reverse complement.
CGTCAAGTCCATGTTGATTCTCCGTACGTTCAAGTCCAGGTCTCAAGACAAACTCAAGATGAGGCGAGTCGAATCCCTAAATAGTCCATGTCAAAACTCTCCACATCAATCGTTCCCGATAGCGTCTCAAGACCCTCACGGGAGAAAGTAGTAGTTTTAAACTCTTACCGGTACTTTGTAGCCAAAAGGTGAGGAGAATAAACCATAGAGGTGGTGGACAGTCCTGAGAAACTCACCAGATTTATTTTATATTTCCACTTATTCCACTTTAGAATATCAGCTCCGTTAACGTCCGGGTTCCAGAGTTGAATCCAAAATAGCACTACAAGTGGACTATGTTCTGTAGGATGTACAGTCCCTTGTTCCACACACCAAGTAGTGCGCTTGATCAGGGGTTGGAGAGGTATTTGGGATTCAGCCTTGTGTTAGAAGCTAGTTAGCTTTGTAGCTCGCGTGAACCTGTCCGCATGTTGGTAGAAGCTCGAGCTCATGTTAACTAGCAGAAAGTTAGAGACGATTCAGAACGACTTGGAAGTGATCACTGCAGAGACGGCGTGTTGTTTAAGACGACATAACGTTATCAGGTGTGTGTTCTTACTGAAAGTGCTTCTGTGACTGGTTGTGAATGTGGGTTTTGTCAGGCAGCTGCTCTCTCCTCAGTACTGCGGACCGTACAGACCTACTCTCACCCACGTCTTCGCTCAACTCGAGTCAAGTCTTCCGCACTTATGCCCTGTTCAGGCTGCAGGCAAAACAGATTTGTTTCACAGGACTCTGTCTCTTCACTGCTGCTTGAAAGTGATCGCGGTGACGACGCCGGACACGCGGGTAGGCTGTAGGACGTGTGTTATGTGACATGTGTTGTGTGACGTTAAATGCTGGCGACAACAGAAAGATAACAAAAAGACAGTTAAGAATGTAGTCATAACGTCTCACTCTTCAGGTCATCTCGCTGTCTCGTCTCATGGTCCATCGTCTTCGCCCCCTCTCTTTTTTTTTTTTTTTTTTTAATAATTTTTACAAAATTTTATTTTATTTTTCCCCACCATGGATCCATGTCCGTGCCACATTAATCGCGTGGATTCAACCCTCCGTATCGCATTGCGAGTGACATAACGGTCAGTCGAAATCTGATTACGTAGATTGCGTAGCACATCCAGACTGAGACACGTCATTAGGAATCTGATATAAATCTTATTTCAAATCACCTCTGGATGCGTTTCAGATCGGATTTGCAAAAAAATCTGATTCAGTGCGTTTTTTTTTTTTTTTATGTTAAGTGCGTGGAAGCAATCTGATTCCAAACTAATTCCAATCTGGATATGATAACAATGGGATTTGAGCTGGCAGTCTGAACAAGGCTTCAAGTCTTATTAGTTAAACCTAATTCAGATGCCCTCGAGTCTCTATTTACTATCAATAAGTCTATGTTGAGTCACTTATAGCCAGGAGTCTGAAAGCACCTGTGGTTTAGTCCACTCCGAGATCAAAGACATTTATTCTGTATTGTATTCCGGATCGAATCTTAACGCACTCTCGTGCCGCTCTCGTATCACAGTCTTATGACAAACCCACGGCTGTAGATACAGGATTAAACCTTTTTTTTCTCTTGTGCCACCTTTACCTGTATGATGAGATATCGAACAGGTGATCGTTTACTGTACGTATAAGATTGTAGCAGTTTGGGTTTCCATCAGTTCGAGGCTGATGGTCCGGCTCACGCTCTCCGTCTCTCGGCGCTCCACACACGTTAAGTGTCCCGCTTTTGGCAGCCGCTGCAATAAGTCATAAGCATTTATGTGCTGGCGTGCGTGCATATGGCCCTGATCAGCGCCGCGACTGGCCGCCGAGGATCGCCTTACTGATGAGTAATTTGGGCCGCCACGGCCTCTGATTCAGCCTCATTTTCTCCTTCTCTCTCCAGCTTTCTTTTTCAAAGCTGCCAGTTCTTCGCTCATATTTTGTTCATGTCTCATTTACAGAGATTCGTTCTTTTCCCCATAAAGATTTTGCTAACGCAAATCAGTTCCATCCGTTTTTGTTTTTTTTTGCGTGTGTATGACTTCGTAATGTTAAATGGCACCGCGGATGGCCGCTCTGCTCGGTTAGCCTAGCGTAGTGTAGCATAGCACCCTCATCAGCGTCCGTGATTGGAGGCCATCCATCATGTCTGAGGCAGCGTGGCGGGTTCGGTGATTTAGACGCCGCTGCTCGGCCTCGGGTGCACTCAACACGCTCGTAAACTTGTTAACAGATTAAAGGTGCGGTGAGGTGAGTTGCGAGCGCTGCTCCTGTCCCGGTCGGGACTCGCGGCTGTTAATCACGGAGATGATTCAGGAGCGCGGTGTCGGAGCGAGCGCTAGATTTAGGGCTTGTGTACCGTAGGTGTGTTGTATTTCTCGGTTTTAATGCTGCAGCTGGTTTCCACCGAATCAGATTATGGAGCTTTGGGTTAAAGCGCAGGTGCAGATCTTTTGAAGAAAAGGGTAAAAAAATTAAATAATAATAATAATAAAAGTTGGCACGTTTGGAGAGATTTCTTTTATTTAAATATTAAACACGTTTGCAGTCGTTAGATCCCTTTATTCCTGAAGCCAAACCTGTTATATGTCTCTGTGTGTTCCAGAAACGGCACTTCATCCTAGTTTTATTAAACACGGCAGGTTTCATTTTTACTTCTAACTTTATTGATGTTTGAAGTCTAAGACTATATACTATGTGTATATATATATCTATATCAGGATAATCCTTTTAATGACTGACTCACGGCTTAAATGGTGCTTCAGGTACTTACTTAGTTCAAATAATCATCATGGAACGTGACACATCCCATGAAAATAAATGCAGGAAAATTTAAGTTATAAGTAGTTAGAAGTTATAGAAAAAAAATTTATTGATTGATTTTATTTTTTTATCTAAATTTTGCATAAACTTTCCTGAACATTTTTTCTAGTCGCGTGGCTGGAGCTTATGATGATATACGGGTCTGACACACAGAACTGAAAAGAGAGAGTCGAGAGCAAACGGTGAGAGATTCTGTAAAAATGAGACGTAAAGGGGCTTCGAAACATTTTATTATTTTTTTTTCCTTAAATCAAAGTCGAGATCATGCGAGGCGGAAGACGGAGACAGCTGGAAGGTGATCGGGTGTGAAATCTGATGAAAAAGTTGCTGAAATATCGCCTGATTTAATAATCTCACACAGCTGGAACCAGTGCTGTAGTGAAGTTCATTCTAACAATTACGATCGTTAATCTCTTTGTCACTTCACTATTTAATTGTGATCAGCGCTAAAATCAATCAATCAATTAACAATTCAATGTGGCTCAGACCTGCTTATAAAATGGGAATAAATTAAAAGAAGGAAATAATAATGAATAGTAAATACATGCTAAAGAGCGCTTTTATTCCAAATTTTAAAAATTGTGGGAAAAAATTTAATAAAAAAGTTTAATAAATCTGTTAAACACAGCTTTTATTCTGATTTAATCTTGTACAATAAAAAAAGAAGAAAAAAAAGAATAGTAATTATTGGACTTGCAGTTCTCTTGAGCTGTAAACGCAGTGTGTGACTGGCAGGATGAGGATGAGCAGGACACACACACACACACACACACACACACACACACACACACACACACACACACACACACACACACTGAGACAGCAGTGTAGATAATTGTAGTTTAGTCAGCTTGAACCCTTGATAGGTTCAGTAATCAGTTGTTTAGGAGAAATGAATGAAATCTTTTATTAACTTAACTGACAATTGGTACATTTTTAGGATTCAATTTGAAATAATTTCCTAAACAATTACTTCATCGTTATCAGGCATGATTTATTCCTCTTCTTATTTCTTCTCTTTGAAATTGCTTGTGTTAGAACCGCGAAGGAAGAGCTTTAACTTAATGTGATTATATTATTATTATAATCGCTAGCATTATAATATAATAATTATTATCTCAAGGTGCTCAAAGGTAAAACCATTATTATTATTATTCATGCAGTATTGGATGGATGGTTCCATCCAATCTCTGTGCCGGTAAACATTCACTGTTTCTGTGGCAGGTATTTACAGGGTCGGGTTGCCAGCTCGATGCCCGGTTGTTTCTGGGCACCAGAGGGTGAAGGACCTCGCTCAAGGGTCCAACAGTGGGGACTCGAACCGGGGACCTCCTGGCCTACAGTCCAACACCTTCACCATCGAGCCACCCTGTGCCCTTCATGCCTTATTATTATTACTATTATTATTATCATCAGTAGTAGGAGGAGGAGGTGGAGTAAAATACTGCTTAAAGTTCCTCCTTAAACCTTACACATTTCATTTACTTCATCAAAAACCGGGTCAGAGCAGCCGTGACCCTCGCTAACGGCGTTAGCATGTACAAGAGATTTATTTATTCTCTTCATGCTTATATTTACTCTTTAAACCTCTTTAATACGTGTTTAATCGCTCAACAGTAAGACCCGGAGGAAAAGCTCCATCCGGTTAACATTTCCAACTTAATGTCATTAGAAATGGATCAGAAATATTTATAAGTATATTAGACTTTATTATTTAAAGTGCTTAAAAGCTTCCTCTCCGCACCAAACAGTTGCTATTATAGATCGCTAGCAAGTTAAACTGCCATTAACCCCGACCTCTTAACTAGAGACGGGTCATTAAGCGCATAATAAATAAATAAATAAATAAATAAAGTTTATATCAAGGGGGGAAAAAACCCCTGAATTTAGTTTTCTGCTTTAACAAACAGATGGAAAAGTCTGGAATCAGGATTGGAAAACATTTTTTGGAACGGTTAATGTTTACACAGAGAGACCTGATTGCATAATTGTTTAAGATAATAGTTTGAAGTCATGTTTTTAGGTGCAGAGTTTTTCCTGGATTATTTTAAAAATGGCCTAAATCTTTATAAGATATTGGGGGAAAATGGTCCGGTGCCATCTCTTTTAGGAACATTTGAAGATCGCTCTAGCTCTTTAGTTAATAAGATCGCATAAATCCTTCCATTTTTTTTTTTTTTTTTTTTTTTTTAAGAAGTGATTTTCAAAGGAAGGAAAAAAAACACAAACATTTTATTACTCTACAAAAGTTATGTTAACTATTTACGTTATCTTTGTATTCCTTCATCCTATAGTATGAGTGATGTTTTTAACCATTAAGCCTCTGTTTGTTTTCCATTTTGCTTCTCGCTCTGCTTTTCCTCATCGCCTCTTTAATGATGACCTCACTGACGCCTCCCGACAGTACTGTCACCTCTCGAGGCTACCGACCATCACCCTCCTTCCACCAAGGACCTCGGGTCACCTAATTGCGCCATTTATTTGATTAGAGCGAGCCGTTCGGAGACGTGAAGCGGGCTGCACTTTCGATCAGAGAGGCAGCGTTTAACTCGTAACGAAGGACCTTGAGGAAATGCACTTATCCTCATCAAAATGACATTACAAAATCATTAGAGGCAGCGCACCAAAACAGTGATGTCAGCTGGCTGCTGATGGAGTGCAGAAACCCTGTGTGTGTGTGTGTGTGTGTGTGTGTGTGTGTGTGTGTGTGTGTGTGTGTGTGTGGAGACAATTCAGACAATATTGTTTTAATCAGAAAGCTGCTATTGAATTGCACTCATCCTCTATATGAGTGACTCATGGCTTCATACACACACATGCACACACGCACACATGGGTTCTTTAAGAAAAAGCAGATTGGGTCATGTTGACGTCTGGAAGAAGGACAGAAAAAAAAGAGAAGTTCCTGTGTCTAGGAGAGCTGTTTGTGTTGCGTTTGTCTGGTACTTTAGAAATGAAGGTGTTGATTATTTTCCTATAACAGCATGCCCTGATGTTTTTCGTCCTTCACCAATACTTCATTAATTACTCCGACAATGGCAAGTACAGGTAGTCCCTGACTTACCCTGAACATTCGGGTTACGGATTTCTGGAGATACGAACGGACCGGCGGATCTATGAACAAATCATGGAAGTACTGTAGCTCATGTGTATTGTGCAGAAAATGAACACTGTAGTGGACCAGATACCAATATTAACGAATATATACAATATTTCAGTGTGTAAGTGAATGTATAAAAAGTCCAGTATATTGTATGTGTGTGCGCGGGAGAAATGAGTCGGCCTCACTGGTTTCAATGAATCAGTCCGGGAGCACGATGGTAGAAAATGTCCTGTAAATCTGTCCTGATGGTGAATAATCCTAATTTCGTAAACAATCCTCAACAAAACAGAGTTGACAGTCCAATACAGTGGAAAACAGCTCCGAGACAAAATGGCGTCCGGGATTCCCCTCGTGATCTAAAGGCACAGAGACAACACTGCATGAGGCCACATGACGGTAGTGTGAGGAAAGAGATTTACAGTAGTCAAGTGGTTCGTTATGCTTTACATTGTATATATTCATGTGAAAGGCGTATAAGACTTACTATGGTGGACTTAAGAACAAACCTGACTTACAAACATGCTCCTTGTTTGTAAGTTGGGGACGACCTGTATCTTGTTTAATCAAGAACTCATCATACCTTTTTGTAATTTTATTTATTCATTGTTGTTACAAACACCTTCAAACTGATCAGATTTTCTAATCGAGCATTGACATCATTCAGCACGAAACAATATAAATGTAGTTTTTGCAGAATGTGATTTAAATTTCTGTGAACTGTATTTGTACTATAAAAACCAAAAGAATTTATATAATAGTGCACTAAAGGAGATGCATGAGCGACGAACAGTTTTACATAAGAATGATTGTTAATGGATGTTGTCATCGTTTTACGTGTTGTTCATGGTACTCTTCTCGAACAGGGAGCCACCATTAAAAAGGATGAGAAAACCAGAGCCATCACCATCGCTCGCATCATGAAGGGCGGAGCAGCAGACAGGAGCGGTGAGTTACACTCTATCATCTATTCATTCCACCTGCTCATTCTAACTCCATCACCCATCACATGCTTTTGATTTTAGGGCGTTATTTAGATAACCGCACTCAGTACAACAGAACCGTGGGTATTCACTTCCTGGCTCTACTTTTACAGCCTCTTGGTTTCTACCCCACTCTCTTTTATGATCGTCACCTTCACGGTTTTCTTCTTCCAGTTACCTTTTGCCTGGTCACTCTTCATCCATTCCCAGTAGTCCAGTCTATAAGGTCCAGTCTCCTTGGGTCTCCATGGGTCTTCCATCTTCAGAGTGTTGTCTTCGCCCACTCGTGCTTTCCCCGGTCCAGTCCCTTCTCCAAGTTGCCTTCTCTCTTGTCCAGGCTCTTTAATCTGGCCACCTTGGTTAGATCTTTCCATGTCTACTCCATTTTAACTCCTCCACCAGGACCTCAGTGCCAAATTGCCTCGAGCAGATCTCCTAGACCAGATCTCCCCCTCATTCTTCTGTCTGGTCTCCATTGCCCACTTTCCTTTGATCACCTCCTATCCTCAGTTTTAGTCTTTCTCACCCTTTCACCCTCGACCAGTCTCCTTCTCCTAGTGTCTTTCACCTGTAACCTGTATCTCTTTTTATTCATGCTTCCTCTTTCCAATTGTTGGTCTTCCTTTCTTTCTAGCTTTCCTTCCTTCCTTCCTTCCTTCCTTCCTTGTTTTATTTTTTTCTTTCCCCCCCTCCCCTTTTTTGATTATAGTTATTTTTGCTTCTTATCACCTTCCATGCTTCATTCCTACTTTCTTGCTTGCTTATATTTTACCTTTTTTTTTTTTTCTCCTCTAACTTTAAAAAAAATTTATTTTACTACTTTTACTCTTAACTTTTCATTCCTTCCTTTTTGCCTTTCCTCTTACTTTCTTGTCATCCTGTGTTCCTGTTTCTTTTTTCTTTCCACCTCTCTTTCACAGTCGACCGGTCTCCTTCTCTCAGTCTCTTTCACCTGATCTCCTGTTCTCGACACTCTCCACCGAGTCCCTCTCTAGCAGGTTCCTCTTTGGCACCTTCTCCCTCTGGCAGGTCTCCAGACATGTCCCATTTGCTCATATCCTTTCCCTGGTTTCCTCCACTTTAACTCCTCCACCACGTTGTTACCAACAACCTACATTTTGTTACCAAATAAACTCCCCACTGGAAGAGAGACTTGAATCTTGAATACACGAATCCTCCAAGTCTTGTGGAATCTAACTAAAAGCTGATGATTGGAGCAGTGAAAGTGGTTCTCTTTGGTCCTTTGTCAATACTCGTCTGTCTCTGTACCCATTTTGTCCTCCTGTTTGCAGGCCTGATCCATGTGGGAGACGAGCTGAAGGAGGTCAACGGCATCCCAGTGGAGGGCAAGAAACCAGAGGACGTCATTCAGATTCTGGTGTGTGAGAAAGAGAAATGTGTGTGTGTGTGTGTGTGTGTGTGTGTGTGTGAGATGATATCCGTGAGATTGTAAGGTAACGCTTTTGGGTGTGATCTGCAGTCCCAGTCCGAGGGTGCCATTACATTTAAAGTGGTACCGGGTCCAGAGGTAGATGGTCCAGCTAATGAACACAAGGTAGGTCACTCTCAGCATCACCCCATTGAACACACCTGGATACTCACCGTCTGTGTGTACATGCACACCATTACTCAGATTTCTCTCTCTCTCTCTCTCTCTCTCTCTCTCTCTCAGATGTACGTGAAGGCCCTGTTTGATTACGACCCGGAGGAGGACAGTACGATTCCCTGTAAGGAGGCAGGTATGTCCTTTAAGAGTGGCGATGTGCTGCGGATCATGTCCCAGGAGGACGCTACGTGGTGGCAGGCCAAAGTCGAAGGCGGAGCCAACCCTCGCGCCGGACTCGTCCCCTCCAAACACTTCCAGGAGCGGTGAGTGTGTGATCTGTCCATCCATCATCGTCCATGACAACCACTTGCTGTCGTGTCCCAAACACCCGTGTTCACTATGAAGTGCACTTTCCACTGGCTTGTCTTTTTTTTCCATTTCTGTTCTTTTTCACTTTCATACTTTCTACTTTTATTCTCTTTCTTTCCATCTTTAATTCTTCATTGATTTCTTTCATGCTTCTTTTTTCCATTTGTTTCTTTTTTTCCTTTTTGCTTTATTTTGTTCTTTCTTGTTTTGTTTATCTTTATTTCCTTCCTTCCTTGTTTTATTTTTCTTTATTCCCCCCCCAACTTTATTTTTTATTATAGTCACTTTTATTATAGTCACTCTCTCTCTCTCTCTCTCTCTCTCTCTCTCTCTCTCTATTTTGTTGGACTTTTTGTTACGACCAAGTGATCAATTATAAAAACAGAACTCAATCCCTCAAAATAATTCCGTAAAAAAGCAGTTTTAAAGGATACAAATAAAGTTGTGTGTGTGCAGGTCTTAGAGAACCAAACACACACACACACACCTTTATTATCACTTTATTGTGTGACAGATGTGAGGCGACGCCCCCTCACTAGAAAGGTGATGCGTTGTAATATTTTTGATGTAAGAACAGATCATCTCTCTCTCTCTCTCTCTCTCTCTCCCTCTCTCTCTCTGCCAAAATACTTTGGATTTCCGCGGCCGTCTGGCGCAGGATGAGTGACGGCAGAAAACGATAGCGCTGGTCCGATCCATGGAAAATCACACATCAGTGATGCTCTGTACAAAGGGGACCGCTAACGCGCGTGTGTGTGTGTGTGTGTGTGTGTGTGTGTGTGTGTGTGTGTGTGTGTGTGTGTGTGTGTGTGTGTGTGTGTGTAAGACAAGCAAGTACCTACGCATGTTCTTGAAAGTAAACGAGTAAAGAAGTTTAAATCGTGTGTGTGATTGTAAATAGTGTCTATAAAACTGTCTCTCTCCTGCTGAAACAGGAAGAAAAACATTTTTCGTCCATCTCTAGTTATGTGTCGTGTAGCGTCAGATCCACAGAGCCGGCTGCCGTGGCGTCTCGTTCCGGCGTCTCGTTCCGGCGTCTCGTTCCGGCGTCTCGTCTCGTCTCGTTGTCTCGTTCCGGCGTCTCGTTCCGGCGTCTCGTCTCGTCTCGTTCCGGCGTCTCGTACTGGCGTCTCGTCTCGTCTCGTTCCGGCGTCTCGTACCGGCGTCTCGTCTCGTTCCGGCGTCTCGTTCCGGCGTCTCGTTCCGGCGTCTCGTACTGGCGTCTCGTCTCGTCTCGTTGTCTCGTTCCGGCGTCTCGTACCGGCGTCTCGTCTCGTCTCGTTCCGGCGTCTCGTACTGGCGTCTCGTTCCGGCGTCTCGTACCGGCGTCTCGTCTCGTTCCGGCGTCTCGTACCGGCGTCTCGTCTCGTTCCGGCGGCTCGGCTCGGTCCGGCGTCTCGTCCCGGCGGCGCGGCTC
>JAQQZT010000006.1:25055575-25068342 GCA_030068275.1 Clarias platycephalus | reverse complement strand
ACACACACACACACACACACACACACACACACACACACACACACACACACACACACATGTAATTACTACAATGTTTGCAATCACAGAACTTGTACAACACTACAGGTTGGGCAAACTACGGGATCTCCATCTGCTCACAGTCCAAAACATCCGGCTTTAGATTAAAAACACCTGCTAGCAGCGGGAAGAAAGTGTAAGAAATGAAAAGCTGAGAGACCGAGCAAGATCGAGCTTCTACCTCTTGCTGATATTTAAAAGAAAGCGTATAGACGCTTTACAGAATGTGCTACATAGGGAATATGCTTTGATGGATATCGAAAGGATCCATGGTCTATAACCATGATGACCATGTTTACTTTTGTCATGGTTGTAACCATGATAACCTTGGATAGGATTGTAACCAAGGAGTAACCTCCAGTTCTGAAAAACGAGTCCAAAGTGGAAGTGCCAAAATGTGCAGTTCATCGGATGACCACTAGGTCATTCGCTGGCTTTGAAAGTGAGTCGAGTCACATGTTGAAATGCCAACTTTACAACCAGTCGCGGCCGGTCAATAAGGGGCCCCGCCCCCTTAAAGTTAGGCAGAGAAAAATGCTACTTTAACATGTAATTATTTAACATAATAATTATTTATTTTAATAATGGAATAAGGTCATTTAGTCACAATATCCGGCTGTATTTCTTAAAATAATTTATTTACAATTAAAAAAAAAAAAAATCTAAACTGTATGACAAACGAGTGTCTTTGTAGGCACGTAAATGTTTGAAAAGCATGTGATTTTTAGGCTGAGCTATTATTGTTTTTTTTTTTCAAATCATCCTTTGGGCGGAGCTCTGTGCATCCCGAGCCCTCCCACTTTTGTTCTTGGCGAATCAATATTGTTGTTAAATATTTGTGCTCATGTGATTGGACCATTCTCAACGAGTCTTATTAACGCTCACCAGATTGTTAGTTAATGTATTGAATATTGATTGACGTGGAAGCAGCTAAATATGAGAGAAAATTCTGTAATTTCTTTGCTAAAATCCCCCTTCGCAAGGCGATCGGACGAAGAAAGAAAAACAGTTAAAGAGCTTGAGGACCAGATCGACCTGATCTTCTAATTAAGCAGCAGTCAAGTGTGCCCGAGCTCACACTCTGTGCTCTTCCAGCACTTTTTATGGCTATTAACAGGCGATTTATTAAAAGTTTAATTTTACATGTGTGTTGTGATGATAAAACCGCTAGATGTTTGCTCTGTAGCAGTTTAGCTAACCAGCTAACTAGAATCTGTCATTTGATTTCTTAGCTGTTAGACCTTGTTCTTATTTTAGAGATGATGTGCAGTACAGTAGTTTGCTGTGGGGTTATTTGTACTAACAGACCATCTGGGAATTCTGTCCTTCATAAACATTAGCATTTAACTGAATGTTGACCACACTAGCTAACTTTTGGTAACTGGGGTAAGTAGGCATTTTCCAGCCAACAGCCAGGTGCTGTTCAATTCAATTCAATTCTATTTTATTTGTATAGCGCTTTTATCAATTGTCATTGTCGCGAAGCAGCTTTACACAATCAAAATAATTATTTAAGTCTGTATGGAATGTGAATGCGTATGAAGTAAAACGGTCAGTTTGTCCCTGGTCAACAAGCCGAGGGCGACAGTGGCAAGGAAAAACTCCCTGAGATGGTAAGAGGAAGAAACCTTCAGAGGAACCAGACTCAACAGGGAACCCATCCTCATCTGGGTGAAACAGAAAGCAGGAAATGATCTGCATTTATACTGTGTGTTAGGTGGCGGCCAGTTCAGCTTAACAGTTGATGTTAATTGATTTTAATATGGAGTCCAGGTAGTTATTACTGTTGGTTCCGCCCATTTGCCCACTTTGAGGTTTGTTCGTTGTCGGGTCCCACCGTTCTGTCCTTCAGGAAACCTATGGGTGTCGTCATGGAAAATTTGTCCATTTTTCTTTTTTTTTTTAATCCCTTCTGTGAGGTCCATAACCACAGAAATCCTGGTTATGGTTGTAATAATGGTCATGATCACCTTGGTCATGGTTAATCAGATGGTCACCTACTCAGCATCCAAAAACTCTTTTAAAGAATGTCAGTGATTTTACTTGCTAAGTTTGTTTTGGCCTCTATTACAAAAAAAGTTTGATGTGATTGCTGGTTTGTCGTAGCCATGTTTGTGGTTGGAGCTTGATTTGTGTTTTGTCCTGTAACCCAGTAGGCCTGCGGTGTGTGCCAAGCTGAGGCTCACATCGGTCACCAGGCATTGGCTGATTCCTGGTCCTGTCAGAGTACCTGGTATCAAAAGTTTTTATTTTTTATTTTTTTAATAGTGGGTTATGGTTAATAGATTTGGTGTTCCAGCATGACATGGACCATAATGTCTGTTGTTTTGTTTGGAAATCAAAATGTGACTAAAAAGCCATAAAGTCACCATGCGCTGTATCCCAAATGGTGTTCCCTTCACTATATTCTGTATCCTACAGTTTCTGTAGCCTTAATATTGTTAATACTTTACCAACTGAGAAGTAGCACGTATTGAATTATGTTTTCTTTTAATACATATGTTTTGCTTTAGTTAAAATTGCACTTTATGCGAAGGCCATTGTCGGGTGGAAGGAGTTCAGTTGAGGGCCTTGACCCCTTTTACTTGAGTGTAGTGTCTCTGACTTGTGTAAGGCAGCATCATTTCAAGGTGCTCACTACCATTGCTAATTTTAATTTGCGACCTTGATGGACCGGCATTCAGGAAAACGTACATCAAAGTGCCACCTGGTGGCCCCGCCCATTTTTGCCACATGGACTAGGTTACAGTAGTGTAAATGGGTCCAAGATTCCACATAAGCTTTTTTTTTTTTTTTTTTTAAGGCAACATCTGTGTATCCTACTGTTGGTGTGTGGCCTAGTCAACTGTGACCGAAAGTGGAGTTTTCATTTCCAAACTAGAGATGGTTTATGGAGGTAGTCCTGGCGTCTCGCTCTGCTAAACCCCTCCTGTTGCTCCTCTCCGTTAAACGGCGAATATTTTTAACAGACAATCCTTAACGCGATTTTTGATTTAGCATCGCGATCTAGTTGAAATCAGATCCCGTACCGGCGATCCAGAGAGAACAAGATGTCACCCTCCCCCCAATCTCTGTAGCCAATTCCCGACGTCCTACGCTATTCCTTTTTTTACTCCTCGTCTGGTTATAACGGATCAGGATTAGCGTTCCATGTGATCCATCATCATGCATGTGCTCCAGGAAGCCGAGGAGAAACTGTACACCTCACCGTCGGAGCAAGACGCCTCTCAGAAGCGCTTCTCGCAGCTAAAGTCGTTCCACAGCACCTCGTCGCTAAACATCCGGCTGCAACACAGACTCGGCAGCAGACTCTGACGGAGAGAGGCAGAAAACAAAAGCAGATGAAAACAGTCGGGGAGGAGAAGTCAAGACTGGAAAAGCCATCAGCCCCCAGACTCCAATTAAGGATGGAGTTATGGAAAAATTGAGCCTGCTAGGTTTTTTTTTTTTTTTTTTTTTTTTTTGCACCGACATAAAAATGTTCAATTTGAGAACTTATCTCCTGTGTACACAGGAGCTCTTTAAGCAGGTAGAGACGGACCGAGGCTTCTGAACCTCCTGAGAAATAATAAATTATGGGTCTTTTAGATGCAACAGACTCCCTACGATTGCAAACGCAAGATTTTCTCGGAGAGAAAGAGAGCACTCTATCCAAAGTATGGTACAAAACACTTTGAGCTCAGTCGAATGTTACTGGAACATCAACACTGGAGTAGTAATGTGTTTTATTTCTAAGAATTAGGTTTTATTATTTAAAAAAAAGGAACACATTATACATTTTTAAAATCCGTTTCTAGTTACTTTTCATGTTTTTTCCACTTTCATTGTAAACAGTCACTTACCTTATTTTCTTTTCTCTTTCAATCATGTCTTTCAGGGAACCTTTAAATGTTCATGATTAGTATATTCGAGATTGAAATGAAAGCCATTTACAAAGTGAAAAACCCTTAACATCCCAAAGAAATCATCTTTTGAAATCAAAAAGTAAAAAGCTTCAAAAACACACAGAGGCAGAAAGTCCCAGTTATTGGACAGCTTATGGTTAAAAGCGATCGACGTTTACAGAAAGAACATTTGAAAGAACCGAACGTTTTAAAGACGTCTGTATGTCCATGAATGACGGTCTCGGATGAGGTAGGAACGCCTGATCCTTAAAAAAAATCGATCACTATGCATAACTTGTCACTGACTTGCAGAAGAGACTCATCTGTGTGAACTGTACACACTTGCATGTTACAGGAACTCGGCTGGGAGTTATCGCCACATCCCGCGTAGGGTCCTGACCTCGCGCCAAGCCATTTACACATGTTTGGAAAAGCCATTTAAGGAGTTCCTGGGAGGCCGGCGTTTCAGATTAGAAGCAGGCAGTCCGATCATGGCTCCTGCGTACTAAGAAAACCTTCTACCTTGTTGGGGGTCCAAGCTCTAGTCACACTCTGGGATATAAGTGCATTAGCGTGTCAGGGGATTATATAGAGACATAAAGGGAGTTTTTACTCTCGGAACTGTGTTCTGTTATTCTGTACAATCAAAAGTCCTGCTTTGACTTGAACGCCCACTGTATAAAGCACTTGGACATTTTCACTGTTATTTTTTTATTTTTTTTATGGAACAAACAGTAAATTGGAACTAATTGCTCGGTGGAACTGAAGTCATGATCGGGGAATGGAAGAAATGTCAGAGGACTTTGACCGTAGGTTTGGGTCGAGGGATAATTTAAGAAAATGGTTTGGTGTTTGACTGATTTCGCTTCGAGTTGAGAATTCATGCTGTTGGTCACTGAACTCATGACTTACGCACGCATGCCTAGAAGATGACTTTACCAGGCCTTTTCTCTCTTATATCCAGTACATCAGGGTTGAATCACTTGTGAACAAAATCTGACCGACATCAACACCAGACTAGAGGTTTTTCTGCTGTGGAGCGTTATTCTCGTTCCTGTCAAAAAGCAGAACAGTGCAATCGTTTGGACAAGGACATCTTTCGATATGGGACAAAAAAAAAAAAAAAAAAAAACAACGAATCATTTGCGTGTGTATATGGTAGTCGTTTCTTTTATCATTCGTGGCTTGCTTGAGCGGAGACCGAAGCTTTCTAGCAGCAGTGGTCAGTGAAGGTCAGATCTTGCTCAGGGTTCTTGTAAAGGCAGCCCGAGTACGTAGGTGTGATCACACATGGCCGTATGATGGATTGAGCAGGTGGGTGATGAGGAAAATCGGAGTAGCAGTTTTGGCCTCCGTCCTCCTCTATGATCCCATTTGGCGCAGAACAAAGCATAAACGTACTAATGATCCCAGCTGGCAGCCCAACAACTCTGTCTGTGTGTGTTTCCCCTGATGCATTAGCTAACATTCCTGCCTTGACATTCCTTTGTCTGACGAGCTCTGGGATAGGACAGAGGGGAAAAACAAATACCGCTTCATGACATACGCCGTCTCTTTTCTCCTCTCAGCCGACGGGAGCGGGAGTAACCGAGCCTGTATCGCTTGGGCTGAAAAAGCACTTTCCACATATGCACTTCAATGGAAAAACGGCTTCTACGGTGTCGCTCCCCAGACGCCTATTCCTACCGAGTACAGCTTGATTCAGAGTATCGTCCAACGCATATTTCAAATAGCGCTGCTAAATAGTTGTCGTTTTTCCTATTTAAAGAAGGGGGGAATCGGCATCTGTAATTGTGATCTGAGTTTTCTTCCTTTCTTTCTTCTTCTTTATCCTCGTCCTGCTGCAGGAAATAGGGATGCTCATAAACGCCGAATATAGGAAGGGGGTTACCGGGGGTAAAAAGATTGTCGTCCCTCAAGGAAATGCATGAGGCAATCGTGACTCCAGTTAACATGGACGTTCAGAGGGTTCTGATCCGACATGCACGAAACGGAGAGGTCGTCCGGAAACCGCTCGATGCTGGGGGTTTCACTGACGCTCCTCCAGGGGCCTGTATGCTCACCCTGATATCTTGCGCAGATTCTTGTGAATGAGGGGGTGAGACATCCTGAATGACACATGCCTGAACATATATCGGACGTGCGTCTCTTTAACCCCAGAGCTGCCGATTTCCGGATTCTGATTGGTCAGACGGTGTTGAACATCTCATTACAGGTTACATTAATGTAAAGAAACAGCTCGTTAACAGCGACCTGCATAAAAAATAAGGGAGTCTCCAGTGTCAGTCTTGGTCAGAGGTGAAGCTGAAAGTTTGGGCTTCCTGACACTCAAATGTCTTCAGGAACCAGGAGTTTGGGTTTGTGATTTGTCTATAGCACGACTGCGGAAGGTACTTGGGTCTCGTTAGAGTTGAGGGACGAGAAACTGTTGTACACTTGTTGATGTTCTCGCATGTTTATTTCTGCAGCTGCACCACACACAGCGTGTCTTGCATTTGCTACTACTTTAGCCGTCCTACTTTAACCTCGTTGTTGAGACGTCGAAGGGATAGACTGATGCCCCTAGAAGGGAAAGAATTGCGCTTGCGAGAGTTTCCCTAAAATTCAAACAATGCACTCCAGGTTTATTTTCTTCACCTGGAAAACCTTGTAAGGTCTAAACAAGAGGCATACTTCTAAATCCATGTTCCTGTGTTGCTTACACAAATTAATGCAACGTGGAACAAGCTAGGAAATAAATTAGCTCGTCGGGAGGGGTTTGTTTCCATGTCGCCACATGTTCAGAAAGAAATAGAACGTGTCTG
This sequence comes from Clarias platycephalus, assembly GCA_030068275.1. NCBI lineage: Eukaryota > Metazoa > Chordata > Actinopteri > Siluriformes > Clariidae > Clarias > Clarias platycephalus. Next base: position 25,061,597 of record JAQQZT010000006.1, on the reverse strand, counting down.
CTTTCTGATTATAATCAGCCAGGTATGGCTTTGCTTAGGGTACGTGGTCTTAAAAAGCAGTTTGTGCTGCTCGGTGGTATGCGCATGTGGCATTTTTCGCGTGATGTGTTAGGATTAGCGTTCCTGTCCTGGTGCCGGTGGGGAAAGTAGAACGGCGTGACGATTCGACCTGACGGCTTTCCGTTCCTTCTTTTTAACAAATACCTTGATGATTTGTTAAGCTCTTGGCTCCATTTCTTTCCTTTGGGTCTTGTCTTAATATTTAAGAGGTCGTTTCCAGACACAGGCCGCAGCGGCTCCTTGTAATCGTGCCCTGGAAATTTTGCAAGTGTACACTATATTTACACCGAATTTACAGGCTTTAATAAGCTCTTTGATTTGCGAGCTGCTAGTCGGTAATTGTAAGTTCCATTGCGCCAATTAACCAGCCGTTTGGCGGTACGGCTCTGCGAGCGCGGTGCGGACATGGGTACATGTTCCAGCCATTATTCACCATGTTCAGCACCAGAAAACTGGAAAACCTTGCTCTGTCTGTGTCTGTTTTCCATATTTATACCTGTTACTAGAAGTCGAAGCTATTTCGGACGGACTCGGTTTGCCAGGACGCTTCATGTCATCCATCGTGATGATTTGTCTTACCGAGATACATTCTTCGGAGAAAAAGAGAGAGAGAAAGAAATTGGAATTAATGTTCCATAACCATATCCAGAGTGCAGAATACCAAAAGATTTTTTTTTTCCCCCCTCGCATTCTGGAATGAATTCATTTCCATCTAATTTAAGGAACAGGAGGTTCAGTTGGAACTTTCAATCCCAGGCTTGATTTATTTATCCGCATTGAAAAGGAGGGCAGCGTTCTGGCTGTTCTGGACCGAGACAATCTATAAGGCTTTAAATGATTTTGAAAGGTTGGATTTATGAAGTCCCGTCAAGTGAAGAGCAGGAATTCGTTCTGACTGCTTGCGAAGGAGCACCTACGCACCTACTGCCCTGGACCGAGGAAACGACGATTCTTCACGCCAGAATTCACGAGTGCGTCACACAAGCGCAAAGCCATGATTATGTCCTCGAACACGCTGTCCTTGCATGTCAGGCAATAAGGTGCTTATTGAGCAGAGATTTCGGTCCGGACTGGCACGCTGCACGTCGCCGCTAGATACTGCAGCTCTGTCTAGCTTCTTAACGCAGAGAGTTTTTCCCGAAAAACAAATTTGATTGGATTAAAATATGGGTTCGACTGGCACAAGCAACGCAACTTGCAGGTTAACTCAAACGGAACGAAAGCCGCTCCAGTGTAATTTTATACTAATGGCACACGCTTGTGTATACACCACTTGTACTACAGGGAGGGTTTGACTTGCGGCATGTTTTATTTGTATCCCACCATATCATTAAGTGACCCTATTGAGGGAACAAGCTGCAAGGAATGGAGGGATGGTATCTCTGCAGCTCTGCAGCGGGCACTGGGGAAACGATTAAAGTGAATAAATCAGGTACTTCTCTCTCGCCCGTGTTGCCTCAGTCCGTAATTTTCATACTCACTTAATCTGTGGTATCTTGCATAGCATCCATGCGTCCATTAATCACTTAAGAAAACAAAAGAAGAAGCGCGAGCTGCAGCGATGGAATATTAGGTGTCTTTGGTTTGGTACTAAAGTAGCATCTATACCGTCATAAATAAGAAATGGGGCGGCTCGAATGAGGGGTACGGTTCTGTTTGTCAGCGCGGTCCGCCGTCGAGACTAGCTCTAGCTCTCCAGGATAATCAGACAGGACGTTTTTGCGGTGGCGTTCCTGATGACCTTAAGCGAATGAAAACCCGTCATCTTTAACGGCTCCTGTTAGGGCGAACTCGAACCCCGGGCTCCTTCCTGCAGCGCCACAGCCGGCGGGTTCTCCCCTCCATTTCATTCCGTCTGAGACGCAAATATGCGAATGCGAAAAGCCAGAAGGTAATTGGCGGTGTCTGATTTTTGCAGAGATGACTGTCTTAATGGCCTGTTTTTGCGGGGAGCCACAGGAAAGGGAAGTGATGTGAGACCGATGGGATGGACAGCAGTGGTAACCTCTGACCTCTGTGTGTGTTATGTGTTTTTAGCTTCTTTACGGAGGAGCTTCCGTCTCAGCAGAAGAGGAAAGAAGACGAACAAGTCTATGTACGAGTGTAAAAAGAGCGAGCAGTACGACACCGCTGATGTTCCCACCTACGAAGAAGTGGCTCCGTACTGCAGGGCTAACGGGGCCAAGCACAGACTCGTCGTCATGGTCGGTAAGTGCGGCTACGCTACAGTTCACCGCGTCGGGTTGCATGTGAACCATTTATACAAACAGCTTACTTTATTACTTTACAAATTGAGTTGTTTTTTTACAGCTTTTAATAAAAAATATTTTCCTAAATGTGTTTTTAAGCTGTTTGTTCACGTTATAAACTGACCGAGAAGTATTAGTCTTAGAATCTAATGTGTAGGATAGGGATTAAAACACTTTGTCTTGTGCTGCTACATGAAAATGATCAACAAGCCTGGTGTGATAAAGCCAAGTTACTATTACTAATGCACAGAGGGTTGATTATTGACCTATAACCGCATGCCTACGAGGTTCCTCGATGGACTGCTGAGGAAGAAGAAGCCTTTACTGGTGGTGAATCCTGCTTACTTCTGGTCAGTGAAATTATTTTCTTCGCACATCCTTGTGTCCAGCTTGTTCGATGCAACAGCGCCCCTGGTGGAGAGAGCCAGTCCAACAACGGCGGGATGGTGAAGCTTGAGACTCTTTAATCAATAGTCCAGAGCTGTAACCTGCTGAGATACCAAAGCCAACAGGTATCATGCAGTTTTTAACCACAGTCACGGAACCAGTCCAAGCCACTGAGGGGGTGTTCAGGGGTCAGCGCTCTTCTGGTACCGGTCCCTGGAGGGTCCGGAATAAAACTGGGCCTTGCATGTCCATGAGATTATTTTTTTTTTTAATGAATCTTTCGCCTTTGCGATATATCAGCTATAAAAAGTTATTACCTCTTTTATTTTTAATCTATCCTGACTGTTATTGGAGACTCCTTCCATAAATGTTAAATAAACTCATTTCTCCTTACATCATCTCAGCGCCTGCACATTTCTCGTTCGTTGTGTTACGCTACATAAATGTTAACGTAACGCAGAAGGTAGCCGAACACGCTACTTTCCCATGCGAAAGTCCGTCATGCCATACCTTTCCCCACTGACGTCTGAAATTGTCCGTGACCGTAAGGATTATTTTAGTCTTCATTTAGGCCGGGGTCACGGTGATACACCGCGGCTATAGGCCTCGCTCAGCTTCAGTTCTGTCATGTATATGGACTTCATCACGAATTGTCCGTGTGTGTTTTTTTTCCTCTCTCTCATCATGTTGATGCCCCAATTAGCGAGGCCTCTCCTCTGCTGCTATTGCAGTCAGGCTAATGCAAATATTTTTAATTAGCTCTCCTAATTTAGAGGACAATGTCATGGACAGTGTCAAGCGCTGACGAAGCAAAGACCCCGCCGCCAGTCCGCTGTGCGTTTTGCTCTGTTTTTATTTCAGCTTGTTTTTCCGTCCCGTGAGATGAACCTTCTTGCTTTTCCCGCTCTGTATTTTCTTTCCCCCCCCTCCGTCCTCACGTATTTTTCTTTACTTTTTTTTTTTTCCTCGTTCTCCCTCTATTATTGTTCCTGTCTTTTTGGGTTTCTCTGTCCTGTCTTTCTTTCTCATTTCATTTCATGATGAATGTATTTCTTTGGCTCGCTCTCGCTCATTCATTCAGCGTGTAGACATTATTTTTGAATTCAGAACCATTAGTTAAATAGCTTCCTGTTTTTTTTCTTCTTCACTCTCTCTTTCCTCTTTCTTTGTTCTGGCTTTCACTTCCAACATGATGTCGACTCCGAGCTTTCCTTGGCCTGTTTTTTTCTTTCTTTCTTCCTTTCTTCTTTATTTTTTTTAAAGAAAAATCATTCATTTAAACCGAAGCCTTTGATGTATTTTTTTTTTAATGTTTTTTTGCTTTCACCATCTCGATAAGGTGTTTAACGCCGACTCTGGACAACAGGGTTAAATAAAATCCACCGTATTTCTCTGAACCTGGTTCAACCTGAAAGACACGTCCGTCAGTGGCTCCGTTTCAACCAGACGAATAAGGATGTTATCTGTTTAAATGTATATCAATCCTATACGGAGCCAGCATAAACACGTACTGTACGTACACGTGTGCACGTTAGTGTAAGACCACCATCGTGTCCGAGCTGAAGGCTGATGATTTCACAGAGCAAATGGTCAAAATCTTGAAGATTTCTGTTAGCAATAGAAGTAACACCAGGGCGCGGTATCCAGGCCTGAAAAAAAAAAACTCGCTTAGAAATAAAAAAATATATCCATCACTAAAAAAGTGGAAACAGATTGATGTGATTTAAGTGCGCTGATTTTATAAGGAGTTCAGACCAATAACGCGTGTGTAATGATTACCCGACTGCGATGATGACAGAAATATCAATCAAACCACAAATACACAACCACCATGACCGAACACAAATGAGACCCCCAACCCCGCCCCCCCAATCCCCCCAAACACACACACACACACTTTCCAGAATTCCTTCTCGGGAACCCTGGAACGTCTCCTCAACCCAGAGTCACATTAAATTAACATTGCTGCTCACGGCGTAAACAGGAAACAAATCAGCACGTACTTACCTTTTAAATGAGTTCTACTAGGGACGTATACCGGGACGTTCATTTTTCTGCTTAATGCCTGTTCGCACGACGTCCGACTCGTTACACAGCGCATCTGCGGTTCACGTCCCGTGAAGTTGCATTGTTGCTGTCAAAACCAGGGCTATTTATAGCAGGAGGAAGAGAGAGACAGAAGAATGGAACAAAATGTTAGAACGAAGTGTTTGCACAACCTCGAAATATGAATAAAGTTTAATTACGGATGTTAAGCGATACATGACAGACACATTTTCAAGTTAAATCTTTAGCACCGACTCTTCAGATCATTATGAGGAGGGAAATATGAGCCACAAAATTCTGGAGCCGTAAACAGATGAAGTAAATGTGGCAGCAGAAAGCAGGTTTGAAATGGCTGCTGACGTTAATCAGTTCATTTGGGGTCCAGTGTGTGTTAAGGCTTTAAGTTACTGATCGGGAAAGGTCGGCGGTTCGAACCCCAGGTTAGGCCCTTGAGCAAGGCCTTCCTTAACCCTGTCTCCTCCAGGGGCTCTTCGCTTTGTCCCCAGCCTACATTTTTCCATCTCTGGGTATGTTTTAAAAATTATGACCATAAAGGGTCATACATTTTTTTTTTTTTTTTTCTTGTCTCGTCTTCCATGTCTCAGAGCTCTGTCACGACATTAAATAAAACAGGAGAGGTGTCCATCATTTCATTGGCAGTTTCTTATAGGGTGATGTTGGCAGCAGAAGGTTGGCTCTACCACTGGTAGCACGATTTGACAGGTTGTCAGAATACAATTCCTATCGCTTTACCACTGGTAGCATGTTTTGACCCATTATCAGAATATAATCCCAGTTGCTCTACCACTGGTAGCACGTTTTGACAGGTTATCTTAAAACAATCCCGGTTGCTCTACCACTGGTAGCCCGATTTTATGTGTTATCAGAATATAATCCCAGTTGCTTTACCACTGGTAGCATGTTTTGACAGGTTATCTTAAAACAATCCTTGTCGCTCTACCATTTGTAGCACATTTTGACGCGTTATCAGAATATATTCTCTATCACTTTACCACTGGTAGCATGTTTTGACGCGATATCAGAATATAATCCCAGTTGCTCTACCACTGGTAGCACATTTTAACAGGTTATTTTGAAACAATCCCTGTCCCTCTATCACTGGTAGCACATTTTGACAGGTTGTCAGAATATAATTCCTATCGCTTTACCACTGGTAGCATGTTTTGACCCATTATCAGAATGTAATCCCAGTTGCTCTACCACTGGTAGCACGTTTTGACAGGTTATCTTAAAACAATCCCGGTTGCTCTACCACTGGT
>JAQQZT010000006.1:25021485-25033042 GCA_030068275.1 Clarias platycephalus | reverse complement strand
CACGCTGAGACACACAGTTAGTGTCATTAACCACTGGACAACACCTGGGACACGCCCACTCATACATATAGTTACAGCTTGCTAGTTTTGAGTTCAGCTGCGATTTTGTGGCCCCTGAAACTCTAAATTAGTTTTACACTGACGTATTAAGAGTTTAGGGTGAAATAGATCTAAAAAAATTTTTATATAATTTCTTGGAAAACACTTTCAAAAACACTATTGCAGTTTAAACCTTGTGATTAATTGTGTTTAATTAAATACTATTATAATCATTACAAACACATCAAAGCCTAGAAACAGAACTATGCAATTAGCCCACTCAAATTTTATCAAGCTAAAAATATACATAAAGTTAGCAAATGTTATGTCTGTCCTGCCATACTGTACTCACATTTAGGTTGATTTTCAGTCTCCATTTGCATGACTTTCAATTTAAAATCAGAAATATTACATCACCATAAGCATAATAACTTAAGCTTGAAGTTTTTGCAGCTAAAATATTTTTTTATGTACCAATTGCTAGTATATTATTATAAGTGTAAATTCCACTTTAACTTCATATATCCATTCGAAGCAGAGTAAACGCCAAGCTCCAGATTGTTTTGTACCTTTTTACAAAAGCAGACCTTTTTGAAATGGTAATTATTAAATCAGTTCAAGGTTACATAAGCCCTCCTGTCCCTTCTTTAAGCCTCAGTAAGAATCTTAACATCGTTTTTTTTAAGGTCATAATCATGTGTTCATCATATTAACACTAAAGCGCTGCATGTTGTTCAATCTAATCACTCCACTTTGTTTTCTTGCTTTTGGATTCCTAAACTCATATGGACATACAGTCCTGTAGGACGTAATGTACTGTAGATGTACACATGTAGCACCAAAGACATGCTAGCTATAAACAAAGCACAAAGGTTTTTATGCAAATTCTATGCAAAGTTCCACAGAGCACATGCTACTTCTTATTGTACACTTCTTCGGGATCTCTGATTGGTTCTCCACACCTCTGTCCTTATACGGAGACGGGTTTTAGGGCCAAATTGTACTATTGTTTTTCTTTGTTTAATTTGTCTAGATGTATGTAAATTCACAGCATGATGTAAGTTTGTGGTGAATAAAGGAGTTGAAAGTAGACATATTTATTGTTGGTGAAGCTCGAATGTGCCTAACTGCATCTCAACTCCAAACCAATCAGAACTAAACAGCACAAATGTGGTCGTTACTGTGGATTGTCAACAAGTTAATTTTATTTTATTTTTCCAACAATTTAAAAAAATATATATATATTTTTTTTTTTTTAGTCTTTTGGCCCTAACATTTGAGTCTCCTTTAAAAAAAAATGGTTCCTTGGTTTGTCATTTTAATTCAGCCTATTTTAAACTGATGTCAATAAAACATTGTGTTGAAATGATTTCGCCTTGATGTACCGCTGTTCAGGCGTTTTAGTTCTAGCTTGAATAAAAGCATGTTAGCGTTGTGTAAGGAATTAATACCACTTACCTAATAGCAGCTGAAAGCACTCGTTCCCTCTCCAGCTTATATTTTTTCCCTCTTTAGATGCTAACAACACAACAACAACAACAAAAAAACACTGCACCTCATAATTTTTCCTGAGACATGTTTGTACTTACGACGATAGTCAACTTCCTGACTGTTACAAAGCACTGATACTGGAGACTCCTTCCATAAATGTAAAAAAATAAAATAAAATGTACCATCCGCAATGCAATACAATTCTGTTGCTATAGAAACGATAACATATCAGAACGAGTGCATTGATATATCTCTGCTCTACCTTCAGAGCTGCTGTTATATATACTGAATATATCACTAGCTTCTGACCAATCAGAATCCAGGATTCAACAGCGCTGTGGATTAAGTATGTTATGTTTTAAGAACATACCAGGATTATTTCCAAGTTTTGTGTTACTTTAATTTTTAATTTAAACCCAGCCTAATGTATCACCTGAACCTGGGATTAACCCCGAGAGCTGGACGTACAGTAATGTCGTTATTCCACCATGTTTGAGTCGTCAATTTTAAAATACAAACACCAGTGATGCCGTGATGTGATTTTATTTTGTGGAATATTTTTTCCCTCCTTTCATTTTATACGACATAGCTAACAGTAATACAGTTTTTAAGAAAATATCTAAGCACGTGAAGATTTATTGGATGGAGATATACTGTAAAGGGTGTTTGATATTTCTTCTTTATGAGATTGTTCTGTTTCAGATATACTGTATAAGACCACTGAATCTATTCTGTGCCTCATTTCAAGAGTTTAACTTGAAATAAGTAAAGTAGGATTGCAATCTAATATCAGTTTAACAGCAATTTAATAAAGAGAAACCAAAGTTGAGGTTTTTGTTTATTTTACCGTGTGTGTTTTTGCTGTATGGATGTTTGATGGAATGTGATTAAATGTGATTTTTAATTCTTAATGTCTGGAGTTAATTAGTCAAGAAAAATAATGAGGTCGGCCTGGATTAATCAATGAATTTAATCAAATTCAGGTTAAAATGTAATCTGTATTGTTCCGATATAAACCGAGCCAACGCTCAAGCTAAAATGTCATCATTTATCATCCCTGTTTCTTTTTTTATCTTCTTTCATTCCCTGTATTTTACTTCTTTTTTTTTTTAAATACTCATTACAGATATTTTTTTTTCTTTGTCTTGAAACCCTCCATTGCATCTCAATTAAGAAGTTACACTCATCTTCTTTTTTTATTCTCTTTTTCTCTCTCTCGCTCACAAACACACACACACACACACACACACACACACACACACATATGTAGATAATTAATAAATAAGTAAAATAAATGCAAACATGCTCGGATCAGTAATTAAACTGCTCCTTATTCCAGAGCACTCGGGTTAAAGTCTGTTCTGTTTGTTCACTTTAGTGTTTTTTGGAGATGGTGATTGATCATGAGTTACTGAACACGAGCTAATTCTCTTCCAACAAGATGTAAAATAAGGACGAGTGAGTGTTTAGTGCTCCGGACTTCTCCAGCCCGAACAGTCCCTAAATAAGTGGCTGGGAATTTTTTTTTTTTTTATAAATAAGTGTTTGGGGATGTTGATGTCTAATTCAGCTGTGACACAGACATTCAGGTGAAGTGAGACGGGTCTCTCTCTCTCTCTCTCTCTCTCTCTCTCTCTAGCTGGCTGTCTTACCTTCTCTCTCTCTCTTCCCCTCCTCTTTCTCTCTGTCCATGTCTGTCCGGTCATGAAGACGGTCTTGGACTCAGCTGATGCACACAGCAGTTCTCTGGTGACTTCAGGACTGAAACTCATACCATCACTTTTGTACCCGAGCCTCCGATAACAAACTTAAACAGTATCACATTATTATTAACTTAAACACATCTCCTGTTACATTGAACTTGTAATTTGTAAGTGCAAATTTATAATAAAAATATAAAGGAAGTCCTGTATGAGTGCAAAAAAAAGTGCAAATGTTGTAATAGAAAGTAAAAGTTAAAGACGTAAAATGCAAAAAAGAAAAGCAATAAATGTCTTCCTGACAAATTCAGTTTCTTTCTTTAAAAAAATGGTGCAAACAAGCAAGAATTTGAAGTGTCTTATGCCATTATAACACTTTTTAATCCATCTTTTTTTTTTTATTCTGCCAGAGAAAGATCACAAATCCCTAACCCAAAAGAATTTCTTAAAAGTACTGTGATTTATTTAACAAAAATAAAACTTAACACAATGTAAAAGCAAAGGAGAGTTATATTTAGAAACAAATAAATAAATTGTATGTGGCGTTATCTTTATTTTTATTATCAGAGAAAGTCTAATAAATGGTTTTTTTTTTTTCCATTTAGGAAATAATTTTTAAAACCTTAAAGAAAAACCACCATACAAATAAAATTGAATTGAATTGTCTGTGCCTCTCACTTCCTCTCTCGTATCTGTCTTCAGTATCTGGACCTGTGTCCTGCTTTCCTTCTCTCCTACCTGTCTCTCTCCCTCTGTCTCAGTGACCCTCTCCTCACCTGTCTCCTCTCTCTCTGTCTCTAGCTTCGTGTCAGTCAATTTCCGTGTATGACATCATCACCAAGCTCGTTCATCCTAATCATGGATTCTGCGTATGCTCAGGGTGATGAGACAGAGCTGCGTCGTGGCCCCTCTTTCTCTTCCGCTTCTTCCCTCTTTTCTCCATGAACATATGTTTTATTATCAGGAGTAACTCAGTGACTTTCCTCATCAGATGAAGAGCTCCTGGCTCGGTACAGATGTAAAGTCAGATGTGATGTGGTGGCCATGCTCTGCTCCTGCGTGTCCTGATGGAGAGAGAGAGAGAGAGAGAGAGGATGATTTCTGCAGAGAGGAGCTGGAGGTGGGTGCGTGGGCGGAGCAGCCGAGGTTAAGGGGTCTCCACGGCACTGAAGCTTGATATTCCTCCTGAAGAGACCCCTGAGGAACGCAATCATTCTGCACCAGGACTGTGGCCTGGCCTCGCACTTTCCTCTTTAAACCTGCTTTTGTTTTTATTTCTCTGTCTCTCCATTCGTCCCTCACTTACCGCTCCTTAAGTCACTTGCTTATTTCCACATCTCTCTCTCTCTCTCTCTCGTCTTCTTGATTACTTTCTCTCTTTTTAAAAAAAATAACTTTTACGAGAAAACCAGGACGATCATGCGAAAGAAAATGCAAGAAAAACGACATGTCACACACTCTCTCGCACACACTGGCTGTTTTTCTCGTATAACCGAACAAACGAGAAAACAAGAGGACGAAACAGAAGAGCGAGAAGAAACAATACGATTCTTATATAAAGCTAGAGCTATGATGATAAATAATTAGCACAAAGTTCAGGTCAGTGTGAGTGCGATCAGGAAATATTATTTTGCAAGGCCGCTCTCTCATCACATCTCACTCTCCACTAGTCTTTTTGTTTTACTTTAAATTTTTCCTTTTCTATTTGTTTCTCTAATGTCACATATCATTTCTCTATTTTGCAAAAAAAAAAAAAAAATTTTTTTTTAAAGTGCAAAATGTTAAATGGAACGTAAAAGTTTAAAAAATGCAAAAAGAAAAGCAATAAAACCTGTTAACGGCTTTTCATCTTCATGACAAATTTAGTTTCTTTTTTTTTAAATGGTGCAAACAATCAAGAATTTGAAGCTTTTTATGCCATTAACACTTTTTAATATATTTTTTTTTATTCTGACATAAAGATCACAATTCATTAACTCAAAAGAATAAAAAAAAATAAAAAAAAGTAAGTGTAAGTGTCTATAAATAAATAGTATTTAGGGTAACTTGTTTGATTGTACAAGAGAATGAAATGTATATTTTATTATAATTATTATGAAAAAAAATTTTTAATCTTAATGAAAATGCCATATTGTAAACCTATTACAATATTATTTATTATAAAAACATAAATTACGTAAATTACAAGTAGAATATAGTATTGTAAATTGATTTCTTTAACATTTCTTACATTTCAGAAAAAGACAAAGTATCATCATAAATAAATTCTTAATTTTGAAAACTTAAGACTCGTAACAGTGTGCAAATTATAACTTTACTAGTTTAGTTGTGTGCAAATACTAACACTTTTTCTGTCAAACCCCCACTTTTTTATTAATTTTTTTATTTTTTACAATATCTAAAGTAATGATTAATTAGTTGATTTTGAGATGCATCAAGGTGCTAAATTAGTAATATGTGTAATATTAATATAATGAAAAATATGTATTTACCATATATCATCAAAGACTCCCTCATTCAGCTGTATTTGCGTAATCAGGTGTAATATTTGTATGATTTTGTGTGTGTGTGTGTGTGTTGAACTTTTAGTTGTTTTAGTAATGTAAAGGTTGAAAAGTCAAAACCAAGTAAAAGTTTCAACAAACCACACACACAAACGATGATGATGATGATGATGATGATGTTGTTTTCTCCAGTCGATATGACTGTGCAGATGAAGCTGGAGGCTCTTTGGGAACGTGTCCCACGTGAGACGAGCTGATTAATGGTCTCACTGTAGCGTGTGAATGTTTGCAGTGTGAGAATAAATCTGTAGTTAAAGTCAGAAGATGTGAGGTGTATAACAGCGAGCTGCAGGAAACCGCAGGAGACGTGTCAGGAACGCATCGGCGGTGATTTGAATGGCGAGTCGAGAGCGTCCTGCTAACCGATTGCTAATGTCCATGCGCGTCCTGTTTTCTTAAACTTTCCCTCACTGCTCTCAGGGGAGCCCTTTTGCTCTCAGGATCAGCAATGCTAATTACCTAGCCAGAACAACTCCAAACACACACACACACACACACACACACACACAAAGCTAACCGGGTCTGCCACAAGTGACGAAGAAGGTCAAGCTGAGTGTACTTCTTAGACTGATATTGAAGCCTCATGGGATATTTTATGTATGTGTGTTTTGATTGCAAGTTAAATTAGCTTATTTAACGTTTCTGACGTTCAGATGTTAGTTCTGTTTTGTTTTTCCTGCTCTCGTTCTTTTATATGCGTATGGAAAGGAGATCTTTATATCAACGATATACTTTTAAACACACTAATATGTGAGCATAAGAAGCATAAAAAGATTTAGCCCATGACTAGCATCTACAGTCAGTCTTACTGGGGCAACACATACATACGCACGCTATACTGTTAGCTAGCCGCGACTGTGTATCCTCAAGATTTGAACCCGACTGAGGAAATAATGACACACCGTCTGCAACCTGCGAGCGTTCCCACAAAGCTAACACTCTGATATAAACACCGCTTCACTTTTTTTTTTTCCAGCTTGACAAAACCCACAACTCGCACAAATTAGCCGCGCCGTGTCTCGGGCAAACTCGCACCTCTGCTGCTGCCATAACACAATCAAGGAAAAGAAACGCTTGTTGTGCGTTCGCCGTGTTTACGAGACACGAACGGTCCGCTTTTCTGACAGGTTCGACTGAGTTAATGAGCTCTCTGACACCACGTTTTTTTCTACACCACAGGGTTTTCCACAGGGTTAGCTCTTGATGCTAAACGTACGCTGTGAAATCTCAACATAATTTTAGTTATGCATGACACACCGTCTGTTATTAAAGCAGTATTTCTACCGTTCCTTCACCTTTTATATCATTTTAAGGCACCATAGCTACTTGCTAGCTTGCTAAATACTGTACCATACCTAGCATTTATGATTCCCTGTTGCCTAGCAACTTTTTTTGGTTCAAAGTCATCAACATTAAGCTAATAAAATAACCAGATTAAGCTAATTGTATTGTATATTACACACTTGCCATATTAAACAAGATGTCCTAGCTCATGATTTCGCTAGCTACGGTGTAATAAAGGCAAAAAGACAAAAATGGAGGCAAAACTGACAGGAATATTAATAAAATTTACCTCAGATTTGATTCTGTACAGCGGAAAATGGCACCTAGCATCAACGGCTAACATCATTGTTAGCATTGTGTACTTGAAGCTTTGAAAGAATTTATAGTTTTAGCATTTTTAGCTGCTATAATGTCAACAAGATCAGGAAGTAACTTGATTTCATGAACTTTCCATACACATTTTTGTTTAAAAAAAAAGTAACTTTTTATGATTTAAATTTTTTTTTTTTTTTTTTTTTTAAGCAAAGTGGACGAAAGTATGAGACGAAATAAAACACTAATTGTTTTAGTGATGTGCTGCTATAGAAAAACATTCCTCACAGTTTCATCACAGTATATGGTCATCGATTATTTTCCTGTAACGGCACAACACAGTGTTTTATTAGGGACAATTTTAGCGATCGTCTCCCGTCAGTAGGTGGTGATGAAAGCAGCTCGACAGTCTGAACAAAACTTAAAGTTGTGATTTTAGAGTGAATTTACCTGACGATTGGGTGGAGAAAGCGTAATGAGATCAGGCAGAGCTGTTATTAGCACTGAAACATGCTAGCAGCGCTGCTGCCAAGCCGCCGCTTTGGGTTTGTTATTATGAGACGTAGGTTAAGGAGCTGTGGAGTGACTGGACAGAGGAGCTGCTTTGATCAGAGAATCGCTGTTTCTCCGTGTGCTGGTGTTCCTAATGTCAGGAAACTCCAGGACTGGCTCAGGTAACGCTAAAGTGCTTTTCCATTGTGCCACGGCATTAAATTGCTGTTAACAGATCCTCTATGAAACCCCACACACACAGCCGTTTCTCTGTCACCGCGTTCAGTTTTTTGCGATTTATTTCCTAATGAAATTCCGAATCGACCCTCATTTACCTCAGTTGGTATGTTTTCGTTTTCGTTAACATTTTCCTACATTACCCTTATTGGCGTGCTGATAGCAATGATTAAGCCTTCATTTAGGCTATACTTACAGAGTGATGCAGCGGCACTTTAGTGTTTTCCTCTCTCATCTCCTCATTTGTACACTCTACTCAATAAGCTACTATACTGTACAGATCAGCTTCCCAAGACGCAACATTTGCAGCAATTTATTAGATGACTAACTAGATGAGGTCTCTAATGGTTAGCTGTGTTTGATATTTTTGACATCAATAATTCCCGCCCTTATTTATGAAGCTCTGCCCCTAGAATATCAGATTCGCCATACTGTATGGTGTCTACAACATGACTGACAGCTGGTGCATCCAAATACAAACAAGCACTCCAGATTCAAGTCAAACCTGTTATCAAAATGAGTTTTTTCAGAGAATTAATAAACTTTTACTAAGGCGACGACGTAAACTTGTTTACTGCACTTTAAAAAAACATCATGTTCTACATATCTTCCGAGTATAATTAGGAAATAATAGAGAAAAATAGACTATTGCACCGTCATCAAAACTGCTCTATACCTTTATCCTATGGTGGCCGAGAATTGCAAAACAAAATTACAAATCAGAAAACACAGCAACAATTCAGACAAACTGGAATAAGTAGGTTTTGTTTTGGAATTTGTTGTTTTGTTTTCGGTTGTGTCTTTTTCAGATGTCATTCTACAAACTTGGCACACAAGACCTTCCACATCTTCTCCTATTCCTCAGTGCAAAACCTCGCAACATCTGCAAGGTCGGTTGGTGAGTCTTGCTGTACTACTGGTTTTACGTCTAGACTCTGACTTGTATGTTTGAGATTGTTGTCATGTTAGAAATGGAACTTCACATCAATCTGAGGTAATGTTTGAATATACACATCCATCTATTTTTCTATCTAACTTAAGAGCATGATGCTGCCACCACCAAGCTTCAATCCAATTGTTTTCCTCAAATTTAGGGCCAGAGATTCTTGCTGAACTCCAAGCAATCAGTCATGCACACCTTTTACTGAAGGACGGCATCCACCCAGGTACCGTACCATTAAGGTTTTGATGGTGATGGTTCTTCTTCTGGTTCCAGTCTGCATACAGGAGCGTTAAAGTTCTGTCAGAGAGCCCTTCAGGTTCACAGTCAGCTCCCTGATTAAAGCTCTTCTACTCCTTTGCTCAGTTCACGTCTACAGTACATAGAGTCTTTCTTGCTCTGAAGTTCTTCTAGTTAAACCTGGATTTACTACTTTCTACCCTGTACATGATGAAATGTTAGCCTGAATTTGGTCTAAATGTGTGATAATGGGTGTTCTTCATGCCCGATTATACAAGGAAGATCATCTTGGTGAGAATCGTGAAGATTGGTGAGTCCTGCTTACAACCTGGGCTTTTCCAGGAAACAGACAAATGCAACAATTTGCCAAAACGAGCTTAAGGTGTGTCGATTAGCGTGTCTCGTTTAGGTTTCGCTAATGCTAATGCTTCCATATTTGTAGATGCCTGGTGAGTTTAGAGGCATCCCAATCATCCATCATAGCAGCACTCGAATTTGAACATTCTGAGATTTAATAAAAAATATTTTCCCACTGAGAGAACTTCAGAACATCTTGGGTCACAGTGGTACTAAATCAATCTCTGATCTCAACTCACATCTGAGGAATATGTTTAGGATTATGGCTTTTGTCTGTGACTAAAAAAATCAGGCCAAAATCTCTATACTGTAATGTTGACCTAAGAATGATGGAACCACTCGGCTCTGTGGATTCTGCAGAAACATTTTACTTCTGTGCCAGGATACGATCCTGTCTACAGAGATCCACAGATAATCCTATTAACCTCATGTGTTCTTCAGATGTTCAGGTTGTAGAAACATCTAATGGATGTTTCTGGAGAGTGCAGCGTGGACTTGAACTTACCTGTTCTCGGTTACAAAAGACTACAGTATTTTATGCTTATTGAATTCGATTATGGACCAACTTTGGAGGTCGATCAGCTCAGGATGTAGCGTATCAAAGGGAGAAGGTCTGAGTTTCTCCGAGTGCCTTCTATATTTACATCTCCCGAGTCCAAGGTTTTACAGACTTCTATCAAGATTGATCTAAGATTTAACAAAAATATCATGATATGGCTTTAAACTCAGGGCTGGAAAGCTCGCAGCACGTGATGGTCAGATAAACGCAGCTATACACATCTGTGAATGGACAAGTGAGACAGAGAAAGAGTGAACCTGTGATGTGCCCGCAGAAATAATAAACCAAAAGTCAAACTGTATTAAAAAGCTCCTGATACGTTACTACCGTGGACGCTGCCAAACCCAGACGAGCTCCCCGGTTCCCCCCGGGCCGCACTTTCATAATAATAATTAGAGAGAGCCGGAGAGGAGAGTGAAAGCGAGCGCGAGCTCAGATCTGTGTTTTAGCTCAAACATGTCGAGCGGCTTTGAAATCTAAGAAGTAATGGCTATCAGCAGGAGGGCAGAGCGTGTGGGTGTAAGACTGGCCACGTGGGAAACACCGCCATATGTAGACTGGATTAAGGCCATAGACAATTAAAGATGAGAAGTGCATGCGCGTATCCACATCCGCAAGCAGCCCGTATTAAATAATGGCCGGATCTAAAAAGGGAACTAATGTGGTCATCATTTTAAAAACTATATTTTTTATTTATAGCGAGTTCTATTATACTTCATGCTAAAAGTGTTTGTCAATGTTCGCTGAGTTTTTTAAATGTATTTTGCCTGCTAGTGTATGTAGCAGTAGGAGATGTGTAAGCACATTAAAGTTATGTTGATGGCATTTTATACACTGTAACATTCCAGACAAACAGGGAGTTTTTAAGCAAACAAGCCCGAAGGAAAATTGTATCATTATTCATTTTGTGTAACTTCATGTCTCTTCATGTTGTCGAGAAATTTAACTGTCTTAATAGATCAGAAGGTCCTGATCAGAAGGTCAGGCGTTCGAGTCCCAGCATCGTCACGCTGCCCACTGTTGGGCCCATGAGACAAGACCATAAACCTATTTGCTTCAGCGGTGCCATACTGTATAATCGTTGATGCTTTTCTCTTTGACCAAAGCCTCCTAACTGGCCTATACAAAAAAAAAAAGAATTTTAACTCTGCTGTAAAGGACATGTAACATTAATAATAATTATTTATTATTTAATTAATTGAGTGCTGATGGCATTAGTGACTAGCACTGTGGCCTCACACATCCAGTGTTGAAGGTGAGCCTCAGCTCTGTGTGCATGGAGTTTGCATGTTCTCCCCGTGCTTGGTGGGTTTCCTCCGGGTACTCCGGTTTCCTCCCACAG
>JAQQZT010000006.1:24947921-24965327 GCA_030068275.1 Clarias platycephalus | reverse complement strand
AAAATATTACAATGCAGCTAAGGACATATTATAATAAACAGAATGAGCAGCTCACCATCATATCTTCTGGTCCGAATAGTTAATTCTTTTGTCACGTGACTCTCATAGACGCTAAGCAGTGCATTACACAGGAAACCGATTTGAGCGGTTCTTCTCATGAATCTTCTAGTCTGAGTCTTCCGTTCTTTTGAATTTATTGCACTGCATAGCGTCTGTGGAAGTCACGTGACAAAAGAACGACTGATTCGGACCAAGACTCGAGTGGTAACTACTCATTTATGTTCCCTCTACATAGGTCGCTTTGCTTTGCACATGTTCGCCCAGTAAAAAAAACAATGAATCACTCTCCGAGACTACTCATCCTTCTGAGTCACGTTAAAGACTTTAAAGAACGAATTGTTCATGAACGACCCATCACTAGCTGCAGTAAAACATTTGAAGAAAGCCATACGTCCCTGAATGACGATCCTGGCTGAGGTGGCTCGAAGCCCACTGCAGTCGTTCCCGTGAACATTCAGTGAGTGGAACGGCTGATCCTTAAAAAAACTGTACACACAATCATTCACTAACACCACTTGTACGTTACAAGAACTCGACTGGGAGTTATCGCCACATCAGTGGAACAGTCCTGACCTCGCTTAAAGCCATTTCCCCATGTTTAGGCCATTAACAGATTCCGGGGAGACCAGCGTCTTAGTCTTGAAGCAAGCAGCCAGTCTGATCATGGCTTCGGCGTAACTTGATGTTATCCAAGCACTCGTGAAACACTGTGAAAGTGTAGCAAAGTCCTGGTTTTGACTTAAATGCCCCTCAGATGTCAAATTTGTTTACTATTACAGACATATTACTACATTATTTACATCTCGTATACAGATGAGTAGTTATGAGCATAGAGCTGAAGAGTGGAACGTTAAAGCCCTGGAATTTGAGCCCAGAATCTTTCAATCATAGGCTGCAAACCCTGACCACTGCACTACCACTGCCCCAAACCAAAAAAACGACTATAAATACTACAGGGAACTGTTAACCAATAGGCAGAGCAGAGCAGAAGTGAATAAATAAGCATGCTGGGTTGTGTAGCTATGCATTATACAGTATACTGTAGGGTCACTGGGTGCTTCTCAGAGTCTGTATGTGTGTATGTGTGTGAGCGAGATTTATTCTTAGACGCCCTAAGCTGAGACATGAACACTGATGCAGTTGTGTTTTAATGTGACAGATACAAAAACATGCTTAGAGGTTTTGGTTTCACAAAGCGTCTGGTTGAGACCCGAGGTGTCCATCAGGGCTGGGAAATCTCATGGGACGTGAGGTGGTTTTTACTTTCCTGCAAGCGTGAGTGAGGAGTTCGATGGTGTATGAAGCTCCCTGGACAAAAAAAAGGGTGTAAAATGTGTTAATGTTAGTTTTAGTAGCAGAGCCAGGTGGATGGAGTAATGCCCATGCCAGATGATGGAAGACCTAAGGTGGTGAGAAGAAACTCCAAAGGGTTAAGGATGTTTTTGACTGCAGTGGCTTTGATTCGTATAATCAATGTAAAGTTAAATTGAAAAAAAAAAAAAAAAAATAGAATGAGAAGAAGATTTAAATGAACATGTAGTGTATTTTATGAACGTGCAACACTGTGTTTTCAACATCCTTAGTATCTTCCTGTTCAGCGTCACGATGGTTTACACTACCGCTCAAAATAACTTGCAGATTTCTTTGTTTTTGTTTAGTGATTTATTTTCTACGTTCTACAGCAATACTGGGGATTTCAAAACTATGGAATTAGGTACTTATGTAACAACAAAAGCAACAACAGTCAGTCGTTATTTTAAGACACGGTGGTCACCCTTTCTGGAACAGTTCTTCAAGAACAGTATTGTCGAGTGACCCTTCAGTCCCAGGAAAGCAAGACCAAAACCTACGTACTGTACCTCTGCTGCAGAGAACAAGTTCATTTAGAGTCACCAGCCTCAGAAATCACCAATTAACAAACCTGACCTCAGATTAGAGCCGTTATGAAGGATTTACATAAAGAGCAGAAGTAGCAGATATACATCTCAATATCAACCGTTCAAAGGAGATTATTGTGTATTTTGGATAAACGCCTTCAGTATTGTTTTACAGTGTAGAAAGAAATAAAAACCAGGAACGACCATCAGAGTTAGAAAATGTTCCCAAACTTTTTTAGTGGTAGTGGAAGTGAAGCTGCTAGTTTGTTCATACCGTAATTTAAGAAATAAAACCACAATAATGCACAGATCTCTATTGAAATCGGTTAGGAACCTGAGTGATGTAGCTGAGTTTGAGGAACTGTCAGAGCAACATATAACGTATATTTTTTTCCTTTCAGCAGAGTAATAGGGATCATATTTATTTTATTTTAATTAGGCCAATCACATGGGTTTAAATCCAAATCCAGATACAGACTGTTGTTGTGTTACACTCTCTCGCAGCAGATGTGTAACTTCACCCAGCATTCAGCATTTCCACTGTTAAATATTTTCACATGAGAAAAGTGTTTGCAAACACAGAGTGGTAAAACGTTTCCCCGATAGGAACAGGCGGATAAATTATGAAAGCGGTCGCAACGTTGCAGCCAAGTCGTTTTTTCCCATGTTCTTTTTGCTTTAATGGCGAGCACCAGGCTGATGTGCTGCTGCGGTTTAGCACGGCCCGTAATTACAGACCGGGCTCAACATCGGCTGTTCCAAAGGAGAAAAGGCCCAATTTGCAAAAGTTATTAAGCCGCAGTTTATTTATTTATTTCATTCATTAATTTTCCCTATGTTTATCTATGCATTTATTCAGCGTGAAGGCGTGTGTGCACATGTACACACTATACAGTATAGTACACCACTATTACACCACTATTGCACCATTGTTTGTAACATTTCTTACACACGATTTCTTCTATCTATAACGCGTACGCACACACACGTTCCGTTCCATTTGTCTTCACCTCCAGTATACCTGAGTCGCCCGGAGGACACATAACCGAGAACGAGTCCACTTGGCTGCATTTTGCACATGATATACGTTTTAGTGTGGCAGAAAACGTGTTAAAACAATATTTCCAAACGTTGCAAATGGGTTTGGAGAGCGTTTATCAGAGAACGATGTCTGCGCTCCAGTCTAATTTATGAAGGGGCGTAAAACTCAAGACTGCCTCCTGATATTATTGTAGCCGTATTTCATACCTCTAAGCTTTTGCTAAGAACATGGAGCAGCTTAAAGTCATAATAATTTCTCTCTCTCTCTTTTTCTCTCTGTGCATAGAGTGTTCTCTCTCAGACTTGTGTTCTGAGACTAACTTTCTTGCTGGCTGGTGTTAATGGTGTAGAACCCAGTCCCCTGTGCTTGAGCAGAGGAAATTAAGCATCGAAAAGAATGTATTTTACCCTGGAAAAGCCATTAGAGACCAGTCTGAGCTTTGCTCCTGTCTCACTCGCTTTACAAGCAACAAATACAATATTATGTACACTATTTATTCCAACCAAGAAAGGAACTTGTAATATTTATTAGAAAAATTCATAAAAATATGAAAGGACGTCGATCGATCGGTTCAGCCCAGTATTATATTTTTTACAAGCGTCTGTACGTTCAAAAGCAGTCTGCTGGTTCTTTTTGTAAAAGCACTTTATTTGGGCTTGGTGCTTTTTCTGCTGATGTTAAATAAAAATGATTTTTTCAGAACTACGTTCAACGCTGCAGGCGCACTTTGTACGCTGATTTTCTTACAATGAAACACACAGTACAGTGGCTTGGAGATCTAGAAGTGATATGGATAGGACAATTACCAGGAATTTCCACCTGACAAAAGGAAGCACAGGGCCAGACAGTTTATGCCTCAGGTCAGATAGACAGGATGAGGATGGATGGAGGAAGCACAAGCCTAGACAATGAATCCAATGGGCTGGATAGAAGAAGAACACCCTGGTTGGGCACAAGAAGCTCTAGGATCTCAAGTTTAATCACAAGGTTTGACAGACAGATTAAAAAGACTAGACAGAAGAAGTCCCAGGTTGGGCACCAGAAGCCCTGGGAGAGACAGTTCAGTTACATTGTTGAGTGGACAGATTAAACCCTGGGCTGGACAGATGAAGCCCCATGATGGGCACAAGAAACCCTGGGATATCAGGTTCAATCTCCATGTTGGACAGACAGACTAAGCACTGGGCTGGACAGACAAACCCCCCAGAACGAACAATCGACCAGGCAGAGGAAGCCCTGGACTAGAAAGTTGGAAGGACACAGGTTGGAAGGACAGCTTAAACCAGAGAGGGATGACATCACTGGCCAGAGAGAAGAAACCCAGGGCCAGGTGGAGGAAGAATAAATCTCCAGGTACGTGGAGTTGTACTAAGCCCCAGGTTGGATGGTGGAGCCCTCAGACCAGATTGGGAAAGTCCTCGTCTAGACAGAGGAAGCCTTGAGCTTGACGGGAATTTCTGGGTTTGTCTGAGGAAGCTCCAGGTTGACTGCAGGGTGTGGGGTATAAGCTTGGAACTAAATGTCATCACACCTTGTTTTTAGAAAACACTGTTTTCTAGAGGTTGCAAAACTCTACCCTCAGAAACTCTTTTAGTTTGTTGGAATAAAAATATGGGAAATTTTGAATGAAATCATTTTCAGGGTTGAATGAATCATTCAGATGCCTCTTCTTCTTTACTTTTTTCTTCTCACTGCCGGTTGCTACTGCGGTGCTGCAGATTATTTGCTAAAGCCATCAATCCTCAGAGACAGCTTCACTCGGCGTCCTGAAGAATAGAACCGAGACCTTTTTTTGTGAATTGAATAGAATTGAATTACACAATGCAGATGGTAACGCTCAGGCATTTCAATGTGAGGGGATTTCAGCGTTGCCGCGTGCCAGTTCCTGTATTCTGATGAGTATTTTGTAGCGGTTTGAAAAAAAAATAAATGAGAAAAAGATTGCAGAGGCCCAGCACAGCCATGCGAACTTCTGAACACTGATGCTGCTCCTGTTTTTTTCCAAGCCTGTTTGTTTTCACTGTCGTGTTCATGCTGGGAACTCAAAACAGGCTTTGGCATTGAGAGCGAGAGAGAGAGAGAGAGAGAGAGAGAGAGAGATGGTTAGACACACATATCCGATGTAAAGCACCAGGCATGTTTCAGGTTCTGTGCTGTTTCTCTTAGTCATGCTGAGTGGGGAGCAGGTTCAAGCTGATGGATTATGAAGAACAGATGACACACCAGCACACACTCGGGCTGTTCACTATCCTGTCTCACTCACGCTGAGACGAATGAGGAATGTAGAGCTTCTCAGGTGCATGCCCACGTGTGTGCCATTTAGACAGGAGAAGGTCTACACTTTTAGGAAGAAATAAAAAAAAGTTCCTCAGTGGTTTTTTGGATAAGTAATGGGATTGGATCTTGAGATGATTGTATTTATTTTCATTTGTGTTGGAAAGTAGAAGCACATAGTTACAGTATATAATTCTATAAAGTAGTTCACTTGAAGTGTATTTAGTTTGAAATCGTTTTCTCCATTTTTTTGTAGAAAACTATTGAGGTCTCTAAACAGCTAGAAGAACTCTTTGTATCATTAAATTTTCTATTTATATGTAACTAGATAATTTCGTAGGTAGCACACCTGGTGATAATAAGAGTACAACTAAGCGTTTGCTGTGTCTAGCTAATGTTTTTGTCTAGCCAGCGCTACACTAGTACGTAGAAGTCTTGGTTTTGTTGGTTTAGGTAGTTATGGTAGTTATCCATGTGAACGTTGAAGTATGTATTAAACAATGCCAGAAGAGATCTACTATATTTCCAATATTTTATTGGTAATCTGTCCACCTGTCAAATCGCACCCACTAGCCAGCTATAAGGCACTCTAAGGTAACGGCTGTCAGCCCTCTTCTACATACATTAGCTCACAGACTCCCACAGCTAGTGTTGCTATGACTGACAGAGAGAAAGAGAGACAAAGCATCGTTTTGGTGAAGGCATTAAAAACTTCTAGATTCCTGAAAAAAACATTTTTAGACTGAAAAAGCAATCAAAATTTCCTAGGTTTGTGATTTTTTTCCCCCTGTATCAGAAAGCCACCTAAAGTTCCTGCGTTCCAGAACATAAGTTGTTAAGTTCATGGACAAATTCCTGCAAAGAAAAATGCTAAAATTTCCTGAAAAAATTCTTGCAATGGAGTTCTTTAAAAAATAAAGTATGCAGGTTCCTAAAAGGTTCTTGTAGTGAAAACATGTGAAAAAGCGTAGCCCGGGCTGCAGTCCTGAAGGGAGTTAAAAATAGCAGTTGTGTTGAAGGGAGCAGTAAAGGAAGAGAGGAAAGAGGGAGAGTGAGCCGCAGAGGGGGAGGTATGCTGAGGGGTGAGGTGGGGGTGAGGAATGGAGAACAGGGAGATGGAGTGTAAGGGTGTTGACTGCAGGCTTGTACAGAGTGATGAGGGCTCGAGTATGGGAAGTTGCCCTAATGGCTCTCAGGTGTACCCCAGCTTTTGGCTTTAGAGTGATTTAAGCCCCTCTCCCCAGGAAACAGCAGCGCACCACCCTAGCACTTAACACCATGACACCTCCATGCGTGACAGAGCGTGCGTGTGTGCGCGCGCATTTGTGTGTGCGCGCATGTTCGCACAGGGCTTGGGAAACGTTTCTGCAGTGTTTACACAAAGGTCGAGATTCTTCAGCCGGCTTTAACGAACATGACTCAGAGAAGATAAGGGAAGTGAAATCAGGTGTTCTGGAGAGTCGCAGAGCGACCCAGTGAGCGAGCCCCTGTTTGGCTCTGGATGAAAAACACGCACTGAGCGCTGGCACGCAGGCGCTGGCATCCTCCAGCCGCTCACAAAAGAAAGCCTGTCTGAGCCGGCCAGGATGTCTCCGCAGCCTCGTGTGTTCACGTCCGCTCACCTCTCTGACACGCTCTTGGTGCTATTTTACACTGGATCTGGAAATGACACCAGCTGAAACCGTTCACCGAGCCTCAGTGCTTTTGGAGCGGAGTCACAGAAGCCAGCAGTAGCGTTTCAAAATACAGCAGCCCCAAAAAAAACCTTCCCAGGATCAAGTCCATTACTTTCTCTTGATTAAATCCAGGAATCTGGTTCGGGCTCACAAGATAGAAGATCTGCCTTCTTCTCTTATGTTTTTCTTTCACTGTTTATCTTTGTGCAGGGAATTCTGGGAATGTCTCACCTCTCTTCTCCTTTGGCACCGTGTCGATCGCATAAATGCGAGCGGCAGCCCGGTGAATGTGTGTCTAACACGGAAGGAGTCAGAGTTCAACCCCGATCCTCGCTCGTACACACATGACATGAACACAAAAATAACAGAAGCTCTCGAGTGCATGCACAGAAACACGTGGAGTTTGTAATTCCCTGCAGGGTTCACAGAGAATTGGCTAGCGTTCTGGCTAATGAACAAGTCAGGCCTCCTGATACGGCTATGTCCAGTCCTAATTGTTTTATAATAGACATATTTTACAGAGAGCCATTTGGAGACCACTTGAGTGAAAGTGATTTATTTGTTGATACACAGAATAAAGAGAAACCGGCAAGTCAGGTTAAATTGACCTGCCTAGTCATGAGCAAGAAGAGTGTGTGAGTGATGGGACTGGAACGATTGTGTCAGTAGCATGGGATTGTATAGAAAGGATACTGTAGATGGCTAGATTGTGTGATTGTGTATGAATGGCAGGGATAGGATGGATTGATGTCCGAGATGGATATGTTGGATGGATCGGATTATATGAATGGTGAGATAGAAGGATGGGTGGCATGGATTGCATAGATGGCATGAATTAATTAACTTTTAGAGATCATGGTTGCACGTATGATATAATTCGACCACTGCAAAAATCTCCACAACAACATCATACAGTAGTGAGGATTTCCTGAACTTTTACAATAACAAAACCATAAATATTAGGCAAAAAATTCAGGCTTTGACAATTCAAGTGATACAGATGATAAACTAACTACACCACATCAGAACCTAGAAAATATTACATCCCTTGAAGAGAGTGAACTAATTTCACTCATCTCTTCTTCAAAATCGTCAACCTGTGAATTAGATCCTATACCGACACATTTTTTCAAGCAGATAGTTCCAGCAATAACAGAACCCCTGTTGAAAATAATGAACTGTTCACTCAGCAGTGAGTATGTTCCTTTAAATTAGCAGTTATTAAACCGCTAATCAAGAAACCTGACCTTGACCCCTGTCAACATTCCAATTACAGGCCAATATCAAACCTCCCCTTTATCTCTAAGATTCTGGAAAAGATAGTATCACAGCATGTTAAAATCTACATAGAAATAGCATAAACGAACTGTATCAGTCAGGATTTAGGCCACATTACAGCACAGAGACAACACTTAAAGTAGTAAAGTAGTTAATGTAGTAATTGACCTCTGATCAGGGTAACGTCACTATACTTGTGTTACTCGACCTAAGTGCAGCTTTTGACACTATTGATCATAGTATTCTTCTTCACAGATTAGAAATTGTAGTATGAATGTACCGACCCTCTTGTTCCAAAGATCCTATTCCTAGTTTATAGATTTAAATGGTGACCATCCTGCATGTTCTCAAGTGGAGTTTGGTGTTCCACAGGGTTCAGTTTTCGGTCCACTGCTTTTTTTTTTCCCTTTACATGCTTCCTGTGGGCAACATAATTCGTAAGCATGGTATTAGTTTTTATTGTTATGCTGATGACACAATTATACGTCTTAGCGAAACCAGTCTAGAAAAAACAGTTTACTAAAGTTGAGAAATGTGTGCAGGACATAAGAGATTGGATGTTAATTAACTTCCTTCTGCTTAATCCTGGAGGGTTGGATTGATGGGGTGGATGGATGGATGGATGGATGGATGGATGGATGGATTAGTATGATGGATGAATTGGTGAGGTGTAGGGAAGATCAGTGGGATATGTCGCTTGGATAGAGGGATAGATGATAGAAATGCATGGAAAGATTGATGGATAATTCGATTAATGTATAGATTGATAAGATTGATGGATTAAAGTGATGGATTTATGGATAGATTGTTACGATGAATGGATTGATAAATGGATTTAAAAATATATCAGTATGATGGATGGATGGATTGGTGGAAGGATGTATGTATAAATGGATTGACAATTATTAGGATGGATGGATAGACAGATAAATTGGATGGATGGATGGATGGATGGATGAATGGATAATAGATAGAATGGATGGACTGATAATTGACTTTGGATGGGATGTAATGTTAGTCGGATCCTCAAAGGGAAATACTGGTAATAAAACAATCAAATGTCACAAACTGCACATATTTAAACGGACACACACGAGGTTTCTGTTTCAGAAACACACCATCGCCTCACTGAATTTCTAAAAATCTTGGGTTCTATAACAGGTTCCTGCAGTGTGAGTGTACAGATAAGTACCTGTTCTCATTATCTTGAGAGAAAAAAATGTACACCAGTTACAAACCTGCAGTGAAAACGCAGCAAAGTTCCTAAAAAGGTTCCCGTTGTAAAAGAAAGATCATTAAGATGTTGACAAGAAGCCATTAGGGTCATGAAAAGGTCAAGAAGAAAGAAAACAAAAGAGTTTGGATTTCACCACAATTTGCTGCCTGTCCGTCCAACACGCCTGCCACTGGGCCTGGCACAGAGGCAAGATGACATTTTAAAGGTCTGTGGTGCCAGTGCTGTTTTTTTTTTTCAGTAATTTGTGTTTATTTAGATCCGCGAGCACGGCTGTCCTCACCGCGCATGCGGATGAGAACGAAAGACGAGTATATTATACCGTGCCGTGTTGCAGAGCCGCAGTGTGGCATTGGCACCCGCTCGTCTCCTTCAACATTCACATCATCTGACAGTATAATAAGCAACCGTTCCTGCACGAGGAAGAAGCTTTTAATGTGTCGTTTTACGTTAGCCAGACTGTTCCGGAAAGTGGTCTCTTTTAGAGTTTTGCGGGTCGGGTGTGGAGAGGAACGATCAAACGCAAACGCCTCGTAACCATTCCAGAAGGGAAAGGATCCGAGTCGGTCCTCGCAGACGCAGAGCCAGGGACAATGTTTTTTTTATTCCCTTCATTCCCTGACACTAATGCAGCCGCTGGACAGAAATAGACCACATTACAATGTGCTATCATTACGTTCTCAGCATCACGCATGTACACACACACACACACACATTCGCATCACGACATCCGCATAGCTACTACTAGCCACATAGCCGCTTTCCTCTTTTATATTTTATAGCTTCTAAAGGAAAGCTATTTTTACAGCTATAAATTATACATTATTACACACAAGTAGCAAAAAAAAAAAAGGTCAGAGGTTTGGGGAATATTTATACACACTCACTGAGCGTGTAATGTGCTTGTTTAGAATGTATTAAAATGCTTACAGTATATAGTGTGTGTAGAGAACACGTTTTACACACACACACACACACAGACTGGGACGAGAAACTGTAGGACACTTCAGGAGATTTTTATACAAAATATTATAATTTTTTTCCTTTAACAGCACATCATCAAACACACACATACACACACACACAGATTGATGGGAATGCTCCAGAAAAAAGGAACATGCTGTTCTTATGTAGAGATGAAAGGAAATGCCACTGTGTCTTAAATGACATCAGCATCTCTGTGTGACATCAGTGAACATCTGGATGGTCTGACGCTCGTATTTAAAAAACCATATCCTAGCTGATGGATTACAGTGTGTCCAAGTGGAAATACTGTGTTGTTGTTTTTATATCAGTGTGTAATTATTCTTTTAGGATTACCTCTTCATTTTAAATCCTCATACACCCAGGATTTATCACTCTCTATCTCTCTTTATCTGTCTCACTGTCATCTCCGTTTTATTGTGTGTCTATATGTCTAAAAAAAAAAAAAACATTATTGATATTGCAATATCAATCATTATCGTGCAAGTTATTAATTTATCTGTGTGTTTGTACAAGTCCTTCTAAATGAGCGTTACTATAACAAACACTAACGTAGGCGATCATTTACTCCTGTGATTCTCAGAGCTGCTGTTATAGTAAACTAATCAACACCTCGTTGTCACAGCTCCTGCTCGGCATGATGGGATCCACAGACGAGATGCTGCAGGAGGCGGCTGCCAGCTGTGTGGCCAACATCCGGCGCCTGGCGCTGGCCAATGAGAAGGCCAGGTACGGGTAACGAACCCCAACACCTGAACCCGGTCCTGCGGAGACGCTCCTGTGAGACACGTCAACGTATAAACTAGGAAATGTGAAAATATATAACGTTTTGAGTTTCTCCTCATTAATGATTAAATAACCTGGAACAAGGGATTTGGTTCTTTTTTTTTTCTTTTTTTTTTGGCACACACACACACACACACACACATACACACACACACACACACGGCATGATGGAAGTGTTTCAGGAGAAGGAACAACTCTGCTCATGCTGTTCTTGAGTGAAGATAATAGGAAATGCCACTGTGTCTTAAACGACATCAGCACCTCTGTGTGACATCAGTGCACATCTGGATGGTCTGAAACTGGTATTTTAAAAAATATATTCTAGCTGATGGATTACAGACTGTTCAAGTGGAAATACTGTGTATTTTATTAGTGTGTGTTGTTATTATTTTAGGATTGTTTGATCATTTTAATTTCTCATACACAGGATTTATAACTCCCTGTCTCTCGATCTATCTGTCCCTTTATTCCTCTTTCATTACCTCTCGCTCTCTCTCTCTCTCATATACACACACACACACACACACACAAAAAAAAGTACTGTATATACACTTCAGGAAAAGAAAATATTAATACTAAATTTACTGCTATATGTTATATATTGATATACAGTAAATGTTAATAATATTAATATTATATTAATATAGTATACATTACATCATACTATTTTTCTTTTTACTTAAGTGTGTATATATTTCCTGATATATATATATATATATCTGTCTCTCTTTTTATTTTGTTCTTATTCTGTTTCTCATTACCTCTTTCTGTGTCTCTGTGTCCATCTCTCTTTATTTCCTTCTTATCTGTCGTTCTGTATCTTCATCTCTTTCTTAGTTTCTTTTTTCTTTTCTTTTCTTGCTCTCTCCTTATTTCTCACATTGCTTCTCTCTGGTATCTCTTGGTCGATGTCTCTTTTGACTCTCTGTTTCTTACTGTTTCTGTCTCGATTCAATTTAACTCTCTCTCTCTTTCCCTCTCTCACACACACACACCTGGCTCACATGCCTTGTTCATGCAGGGAGAGACACATAAGCATCTGGAGTAGCATGTAAACACACCGCTGCACATGCTGTTGTGCTTGCCGTGATATTCCTGTTCATTTTTGAACGCTGCTCATAAAGCCGCTTACCGCTGTTGTGCACAAACACCATTTCCTTTCGAAACACACAGCAGCACAACCCGAAAAGAACTGAGAGCATGACCTTAACTGTGACGAGACGAGCAGATGAGCAGGTTACAGTATTAAAAATATAGTGGAGATAATGCCCAAACAGAATAAACCCGGGTAGAAGTAGAAGCATCTCCACATGGCTGTGCTCCATTCTCCACTTAAAATAAACATCTTCATGGCAGGGATCCTGTTTTACCCTGTGGCTTTATGTGTACTGAGTGTCCAGAGCGTCCCTGCTTCTCCAAAGCATAATGTAATAAACATGCAGTAACCGAAAACTCCACATAGAACCCATGATGAACTGACTCTGATACACACTGCCAGGCCAAAATAAAAAAAAGTCACACAGTCTACCATTTCACTGGATTGCCTTTGGCTTTGATTACGACCGTGGAATGGTTTCAATAAGTTTTTGCAGCGTCACAACGTTTATTTCCATCCAGAGTCGCATTGAAAATCTTGAAGAGAAATTAACATTAAGCATTCCTTAAAGATCTGGACTCTGTGGTGGTCAATCCATGTGTGAAAATGATGTCTCATGCTCCCTGAACCATTCTTTCACATTCTGAGCCTTATGAATCCTCGCATCGTCATCTTTTTAATATGGCCGTGCCATCAGGGAAGAAGAAAAACTCCATAGTTTATATGAATAACCAGGTGATTCAGTACATTCAGGTCATCAGCTGACTTCATTTTATTGCCGCATAGCGTTGCTGAGTCTAG
This sequence comes from Clarias platycephalus, assembly GCA_030068275.1. Lineage (NCBI taxonomy): Eukaryota > Metazoa > Chordata > Actinopteri > Siluriformes > Clariidae > Clarias > Clarias platycephalus. The sequence continues at coordinate 24,952,219 of JAQQZT010000006.1, read as the reverse complement.
ACCTGAGCGACTGAAGCAACCTCAGATCATAACTCTACCTCCAGAGGCTTGTAGAGTACAGTGGACACTATGCATGATGGGTGCATCGCTTCATGCGCTTTCCTTCTTACTCTGACACGCCCATCGCTCTGGAATCGGCTCAATCTGGACTTATCAGACCACATGATTTCCATCGCTCCAAGGTCCAATCTTTATGCTCCCTAGCAAACTGAAGCCCTTTTTTCTGATTAGTGTCACGGATAAGTGTCTTTCTTAAGGCTACACAGCTGTTTAGTCCCAATCCGTTGGGTTCTCTTCACAATGTGTGTGTGGAAATGCTCTTACTTTCACTATTAAACATACAGTAGCCATGAGTTCTACTGATTTGATTTCACTAAGTGTTTAAGTAATCTCACATTCAGGATGTTTTTTCCGACCACATTTATTCCTCGAAATTGACGGTTCACCCCTGCCCGTCCAGGTTTTAATCATACAGTTTTTAACCCAATTTTTTTACTTTTTAGCAATCTCCTTAGTTGTTTTCTTTGCTGCATCAGTTAGGGTTAAATAACTTGTTGCAGCTGAACCATATTAATCACTGCAGTAATTATCCAATGAGAGACTCTTAACTATTTTCTTAGTTAAATCCAGGTGGTGACTTTTTTGGCTGGACGGTGTATATACTAAATTTCCAGTAGAGCATTTTATACTGTTTTAATGCATTTAAAATTAGTAAACACTCTTCTTTTGACTCACTATAGGTGTGTGAAGCCAACAATTAATAACAAATCACCACTGTTCCTAACAACCATGTACTGATCTACATTATTTAAAAAAATAAACAATCACTGAGGCACTATTGTTCACAACAGCCAATCACTGATCCACATTTTTCCTCAACCACTAATCACCACAATTTTACAACAATCCTGCTGTAGCTGATCCACTCATACCCGCAAAACAAAACCCTGTCAGTGTTATCTGTACTGAGAATAAGCCACCACACAAACCATTAAATGATAGACCAGCATCTGAATTTTCCTAACTGTAGCGTTTAGTTTCACAGGCTGCAATCAACAACCCTATTGCGGCAAGACTTCGGACCAAACATCAGGATTTCTGTTAGTAGAGCTCGAGAGACAAACGTTTCTATTCATCCTGACGGCTGTGTATTATTTGCAGAAAAGTGAAAGCTAACATTATGTTTGTAAATTACATGTCCCATAATTAGAGAACAATATGGGGCCTAAAACAGAGCCTTGTGGAATGCACTAGACACTCTTTTATTGACTCACTATAAATGTGTGAAGTCAATAGCCAATAAACAAATCACCACTGTTTTCAACAACCAATCACTGAGCCACATTGTTTTTAAAAATCACTAATGACCCCTGTCACAAACAACCAGTCATGGTCTACATTGTTCTCTAAAACCAAACTTTAATCATTGTTACCGTTAACCAATAACATTACCACTGTTCCCAACGTCCAATCACTGATCTACATTGTTCTAAACAACCAATCACTGATCAACAATGTTCAAAAAAATTAAGCTCCACTTTTCTCAAAAAAAAAAAGACTAATCACTATTGCTCCAAAAATCTATTATTGATAATAATTTTTTTAACAACCAATCACTAATCATCATTGTCCCCAACAAACAATCACAGATCACAATTGTTCTTAACGACTAGTCACCATTGTTCCCAACACCTAATCACCAATCACCATTGTTTCCATCAACCAATCACCCATCAGCATTGTTCTCAACAACCAATTACCGATATACAGTAAATTGTTCCCAACAACTGATTACCATTGTTTTGAAAAAACAATGACTGATAACATTTGTTCCAAACAACCAATCACTGATTCACCACAAGTTTACAACAATCCTGCTGTGGCTGATCCACTCATACCCGCACCAAACATGCACAAACAAAACCCTGTCAGTGTTATCTGTACTGAGAATAAACCACCACACAAACCATTAAATGATAGACCAGCATCTGGATTTTCCTAACTGTAGCGTTTAGTTTTACAGGCTGCAATCAACAACCCTACTGCGGCAAGACTTCGGCCCAAACATCAGGATTTCTGTTAGCAGAACTCAAGAGATGTGAGTTTCTATTCATCCTGATGGCTTTTTATGGCTTTTACACAGCGTTCCGCTCGGCATAGTGGTGCTGCAGCTGAAAGGAGCCAAACTGATAAGGATAATTGTGTATTATTATGAAAAAAAGTGAAAGCTAATATTATGTTTGCAAATTACATGTCCCATAATTAGAGAATAATAACGGGCCTAAAACAGAACCTTGTGGGACGCCATATTGTTTGTTTGTTTTTTTGGCTTTAAACCCTGCACATGGATGCTAACAAGCTGCTGTTTTTAAGTCTCTCTGAAGGAACACACAACCCTGTTACCGTAGTGTTTTCATTTCCTGGTCTGAAAATATCTACTTTAAAACAGTGCAGATCTGAAAGTAAATCTTTGCAAATCATTTCCAGTGGATATGAATTTGACTATACGATAAATCAGACTTTTTCAAAACAGTCAGTACAGATGTTATGTTCCTGCCTCGTCTCGTCTCCTGCTCTCCCTCTCTCTTTCTTTCCTTCTCTCTGTCTCTCTTCCCTTCTCTGTGTTTTGAGGTTACTGACTGGAAGGACATGCCTAACTACCATCATCAAACAAATGTAGCATGTTTGACTGAAGGACAGGAATTTATGAGATGCCGAGTGGAGTGTGTGGGCATGTTTTAGTCATCGGGACTGTGAGCCCTAACACGATCGTTTGTCTGCTCACTGTCTGGCAGCTCTCGGATCTCCACAGTGCCTAAACATCGTACACACCACCGTTCTTTCTCCAAACGTGACCAGCTGATTTATTTTAGCCTCGTCTGATCAGAGCACGTTGCTAATGAAGAGTTCTGATTTGTCTAAATGCCTCGTACAATTTGAAGTTTTGTGTAAGGTGAAAGAAAAGAGAAAAATGTGCTGCAGTTAATTGCCCTTAATGGTTCCTGCTGGTTTCGGGTCTACCTGCAAATCTTTTTATACCAACTGCCAGCTTCTGTCTTACTGTACCTTACTCTATTTATCACTGGTCCAGTTGTGTTTCCTTCACCTTCCCGCTTGCACCTTCTTCTGTTTGACTGAGGTAGCTCGCAGCCCACTCCAATTGTAAGCATTGTAAATATTCAGCAAGTGGAACACCTGATCCTTGAGAATCGATGGATAACTTGTTGCAGAAGAGACACATCCATCTGTGAGACAAAATCATCCACCAACACCACTTGCACATTGCAGGAACTCAGATGGGAGTTACTGCCACATCCCTTGTACAGTCCTGACCTCACTCCATCCATTTTCAAACATTTGGGCTATTAAAGGAATTCCTGGGAGACCAGTGTTTCAGACATGAAGAAGGCAGTTTGATTCTGACACTGGCATACTGAGAAAACTTTTTTCCTTGATAGTATCCAAGCATTAGTGAGACGAAGGGATAAGTGCGCTTTGAGTTTTTGATTTCAGAACTGTTCTGTTATTCCGCACAATCAAAAGTCTCACTTTGACTTGAATGCCCCGATAGGTATAAAAATGTCTATTCAATCAAAGCCAGGGATTTATTTTATCAGGGCATTTATGATGCAGCATGTGCAAAAAGGGCAGCACTTGATAGTACTATAACACTACGGAATTAATGAAATCCTCAAATGTGTGTGAAGCAGGAAGTTGCTCCGTGTTCGACTTCAAGAGGAATGAACCACGGTCAGCGTTGTTACATTTTTAATTTTATTTCCATCACTGGATTTCATTAAAAAAAATTTGTCCAACTTGTACATGAGTGTTTGTTAAAGTTAACATTAGTGTATTTGGTATCGTGCTGGTGATGTAATCTAGGACTCTCATCTAAGCTTCAATAATGTTTGAGTTACAACTAGCTAGAAACGTTGAACTCATTAGCAGTCAAGTAGGCTTTAATTGTCAATTCAACCATATAAAGCTCTGTACATAGACAACAACGTTCCTCCAGGACCGAGGTGCTACATAATGTACATACAACATTCAAGATTCAAAGAACTTTATTAATCCCAGAGGGAAATTGCTCTTGGTTAACATAAATTAACCACCCCAAGCTAAGACAACGAATTAACACCATAAAACTATCTAAGAACTATACAAAAAAACCAAAACATAAAGACCACATACATAAAGCTGCCATCTGGGTATGAACTATATACTCAGCAAAAAAAGAAACGTCCTCTGACTTTCAACTGTTTTTCCTTTCAGTAAACTTAATGTGTAAATATTTGTAT
>JAQQZT010000006.1:24918343-24931705 GCA_030068275.1 Clarias platycephalus | reverse complement strand
GTGTGTGTGTGTGTGTGTGTGTGTGTGTGTGTGTGTGTGTGTGTGTGTGTGTGTGTGTGTGTGTGTGTGTGCACTGCTCTGGTGTTACACATTCATTTCAGTATGAATGTATTAAAAGAAAACACTTTAGCGTCTCCAGATGTCTCGTTAGGACAGATGTGCAGAGCGTCCGCGCGTCACCATTCGAGCCCGACACTGAGGAGCGTTAAATTAAAAGATCACAGGAACGATATGAGACGATACAAAAGTGTCAAAGTTTCGGATTTCGTATTTTTAAGCAGATTTGAAGAGCGAATATATTAAATCAGCGCTTATTATTATTTTTTTAGACAGGAACTGGGGAAGAGCCCGCGCTCCAAGAATCCTGAATATTATTACAAAACAGATTGATTTATTTTTGTATTGTTACACTGAGGATCTGTTATCGCTTACACTACCGACTTTTCTTTTTTAGGTTTAACAATACATCTGGAAAATAAATGTAGAAATTCAGAAATTGTTTCTCAAAATTCTGATTAATGGTAAACACTTTGTACACACTTTGTCCCATTAATCAGAATTTTGAGTAACAATTTCTTAATTTCTACATTTATTTTCCAGATGTTTATGGTATAGTGACGCCGTGGTACATTTTGTTTACGATATTAAATTCCGTAGCAGTTGAAGTGTTTTTTTTTTTGTGTCATGATTCAGAATTAAAAAGTGCCTCTTGTTCTTTTTGTAAGGATTTCTTTCTTTATGAGAAATGAATCAAATTCAAATCATGATGCCACGTGACCGGAGAGTCTTGTTACTCCAGTACGATTTATGAAACTTATTGTAGTTGTTATTATAGTTTATATTATATTTAATTATAATGCACTAGCCATACACATATATGTAACTGCATGGATTTAATGTAAAGCTCAGTATATTGTATAACAACAACAAGAACTTGAGACGTTGCGTGAGACACCTTTAGTGTCTAGGGTTACAAAGCTGACAGGTGAATTAATTAAATTAATACACATTATTAATTAATTAATTAATTAATTAATTAATATTTTTTATAATTTTTTTCAATAACAGAGGTGCATATAGAAAACACCCTTATACCAAATGACCTGAAATAATTACTTAAATATCTCATGTTTACATTTTTATTAGGATGTTTTCAGGTTTTTGTCTTTTTCTCCGGCTTGTGCTGGTCTGTACGGTGTAATTAACACTATAGAGGATATTCTGGAACGTTCTCACCTCTCAGGTCTCGTCAGGGCGGAGGAAAGGTCCGTCATAAGCGCCAGGCTCTCCAGGACATGGCTCGACCGCTCAAACAGTGGCTGTACAAACACCGCGACAATCCTTATCCCACCAAGACCGAGAAGATCCTCCTCGCGCTCGGCTCGCAGATGACCCTGGTGCAGGTGAGTGACTGACCGTGTGACACACACACACACACACACACACACACACACACACACACTACTGTTAAATTCTGTGTGCAGGTTGGTCAGATGGTGTTGATTCATGTTCCATAACATCAGCTTTGACAGATTTATATCGATGTGCTTGTTGCGACACACGTGAATACTCAGTAGTTTATTAAACAGTTATGTAAGGAGTCTCCAGTGTCAGCGCTCCGTCCTAACATTCAGAGGTAAAGCTGTACAGCTTAACCAAAGAGGATGAAGTTTAAGTGGAATGAAGCACCGTGAGGGATGCTGTTATAGGAAATTAATCAACTTCAGGTGGTAACCTTGATATCTACTGTACAGTGTAACCCTATTTAGGAAATCATATACGATGGTTTATAAGCATTTATAAATGCTTTATGCTCAGAAGTGTTACTGTAAGTGTATACGCTACATAACACACACTGTAAATAAAAATAATGCAAGAAAAAATGCTTTATGATGCGTTATAATAAACATAAGATTTATGGAATAAGATATGACGGCTCATATCTATAACAAACCATGAGCACATTCATACTGTGTTATAATGCATTCATAAGCTAGTATACAAATTGCTATAATTACTTATAGAAGTGCGATATTCCTATATATATATTATGCATTATACTGTTATATATTAGCGTTATATATTACAGTTATGTTTTATATGTATATGTAGTACAGAGTCATGTGTTATATATGTGTATGTCATGTTCATAACACGTTTATATCGCCAAGTCCAACTTATACAGTGCATTCTGAGTGGATATAAACATGTTATAAGCACTATGTATGAACTCATGTGTCATTTAACAAGTTATAAATAATGCTACCAAACAGTAATGTAAATGTAATAAGTAATGATATCAATCGAGTGTGCGTTATAACACATTATGAGTGTAATCATAGCGTCAAGAAATTGATTATGAATAATTATAATTTTAATTAAGTCTAATGATAGATAGTCGCATGCTTAATAAAGTGTTCCGAATGATTATACAGAGAAATACTAGGCGTCATTATGTAGAATGTATTATGAACATTTGTATACAGTACTGTGCAAAAGAACTTTTATAGATTTACACTTTCGTTTGTGAGCCTGGAGTTCATCAACACTCTGTCGCCAGATGGGGTTTCCATCGTAGAGCCTTTTGTCATGAATGTTGTCATTCTGTAAAAACTTCCCTCCGACCCAATCTGCGTTAAATTGCGCGTGTTTAGGTGATTACACGGCGCACACAAACAAACACATCAGCGTGAAAATAAGACGCTGTGACTCGGCTCGACCTCGGATGGTTTAATGTGGGATTAATATGCAGCAGGCGTGAGTGTTAGCAGATGTGTGTGTGTGTGTGTGTGTGTGTGTGTGTGTGAACTCGCGTATCTACATCAGGGCTAATAACGTGCACAGACGCACAGGTCATATTTGGATCTTCGTCTTTTTGGACGGTCAGAAATCTGATCGTAGTCTTTATCCTCATTATTCCAGTTCGAGGTTTTAAAATGGACCTATTATGCGAAATTCACTCTCTAGTTGTTTTTTAGATATTCAGACGGGCCTCAAGTGTGTGTGTGTGTGTGTGTGTGTGTGTGTGTGTGTGTGTGTGTGTGTGTGTGTGAGAAAAAGAATCACTCTGTCTTTTGTCTTTTTCCTATTTGTGTATTGACCGAGGCTTAAACAAGCAAACCAAATGTTCTCCCTAATGTGACCTCATATAAGAAGAGCCCCTCCCCCGAGCTTGTTGCATAGCTCTGCGAAACATAGGTGTGAAAAAAATAAAGGCTATTTCAGCTGGAGCATGAACAAACACACACTTTGGGTGAGCTCTGAGTTAACCCGTGTTAACTTGTTTAAAGAAATAGTAAAATATGGGACCTTTAATACACAGCGACCGTGATTGTCAGAGATTCTTTTTTGTTGTCTACAGAGATAAGTTGTGTTTGCAGGAAAGGCGAGATCATGATTTCGTACTTTTGTCTCAGTTGTGCAGAATTTTCGATTGGCATCTCATCTGTTTGGTCACGAATTGGTGTTGATTCATTTTGGTTCTTGTTCCAGTATGTTTTCGTTTCCATAGAAACAGCTCGATCAAAGGGACATGCGTGACGAACGCTTTTACGAAGCTTTTAATACGGTATATTTGTTTAATAAAATAAGACATCAGTGTGTTTGTCATATTTATGCTGATAGGTGAGCTTCAACTTCTTTTTTTGTCTCATTAACTACAAGAAGGAGGAAAGAGTGAAGCTGGTGAGGGGACGGGTGTTGATACTGTAGGTGCTGTGGCATGATGCAATATTAAAATCTATATAAATAAAAGAAAGGTTTAGTCTTTACATCGGTCAGAACTCGCGCTCTCAATGATATCTTTACGTATCTTTACGTTTAATGCACTGGAGAATCCGAAAACCTCTCGAAAATTTTCAGTCCAGAAAATTCTCTGTCTGTCTGTCTGTCTGTCTGTCTGTCTGTATATCTGTCTGTCTGTCTGTATGTCTGTCTGTCTTTCTGTATATCTGTCTGTCTGTCTGTCTGTATGTATGTCTGTCTGTATGTCTGTATGTCTGTCTTTCTGTATGTCTGTCTTTCTGTATGTCTGTGTCTGTCTGTCTATATGTCTGTCTGTCTGTATGTCTATCTGTCTGTCTGTATGTCTGTCTTTCTGTATGTCTGTCTTTCTGTATGTCTATCTGTCTGTATGTCTGTATGTCTGTCTTTCTGTATGTCTGTCTGTCTGTATGTCTGTCTGTATGTCTGTCTGTCTTTCTGTATGTCTGTCTGTCTGTATGTCTGTCTGTATGTCTGTCTGTATGTCTGTATATCTGTATGTCTGTCTGTCTGTCTGTCTGTCTGTATGACTGTATGTCTGTATGTCTGTCTGTATGTCTGCCTGTATGTCTGTCTGTATGTATGTCTGTCTGTCTGTCTGTCTGTATGTCTGTATATCTCTACAGCCAGATTTTGTCACAAAACTTTCTGAACAGAATCTAATTAAACTTTGCCGGCTCTTCTTCGGTATCTTCGACCTAAAGTTCAACCTGCACCATAAATGAGAAATTACGACCACATTTTTTTTTTCTTTTTGGACAAATATTGCGCTTTTTCCCCTCGTGGTGGGCGTGGCTATACACGTCACTCAACGGAGCCAATCATCGCGATAATTTAGCATAAATACATTAAAGCTGATCGGCTTTCTAAAAACATTGTTGCTACAATACAGTACGTCCTACTTTGATGATTTAAATAATAAAAGCCTTTAGTATAAGAGGAATAATGCAGTTTATAAAGCAGTGTACTTCAGAGATCGTTACAGGGCTTGTGAGCATACGAGTCTCTTGTCTCAGATCTGGTTGTAGCGATATTAACGCAGATCCGCTAACTTTTCTTTTCCACGCTGCTACAGCAGATATCGCGGAGCTTAGCGAATGTGTCACGCCACATGTTAGCACTCACTCAGACCTGGATTCATGCTGACAGACGGCTCTGGGAAATCTTCACGGCTCTCTGTTTCAACTCCCATCGACTAGCGCTTGGAATCCCTGCGCTTTTTAGCCTCGATCCTCGATCGCGTAGCACGTCCAGACCCGCTTCACACTGCATCATTTGTTTTCTCTGCACGCCGCTGGCTTCCATCTCGCCTATTGAAGCTGAAGGCTGTCCAGTGCGTGGCTTTTCTTTTCTTTTGCTTTGTTTTGAGCAGAATATGATCTCTGTATAAAGCCGAGATCAGAAAGTTCAGGACGGAGCAGGAGGATAAGTAAGTAGTTTAGCATGAAGAGACGGGTCCCAGTGCAGGGCCTGTCATAAGTCACTTGAAGTCTATTGGGCATGAAAAGTTATTCTAGTATGACATCTAATGGCCTCATGGTCTCTGTGAAACCGAGAAGGCCGGGTCAAATAGCACCTTTTATTGCATGAAGACAGACAGCATGTGGACAAAGACGAGGATTATTATCAGGCAGGGGACAGCGGGGTCCAGAATAAGCACATGGGTTGTCTGTGTGTGAGTGTGTGTGTGTGTGTGTGTATGATAAATGTCACTCTGTGTCATTTTTAATCATTTAATAACTAAATACATAAAGCAGTAGGTGGATTAATTTTGTCTTTCATCTGCATGTGTACTTTTTGTAGATAGTTATTTATTTATTTATTTATTTTTATTATAAGTGGGATAATTAGGGAAAATCTCTCCATGCTTTAATAAAACTACGACCACTACTACTGCGTTATTTGTCATTCTACGTTTTGAAAGCTCTGCGTGTTCATGACTCGTGTTCTCATTATCACTGATTGTGCTTATTATCACACACACACACACACACACTCATAACTAGCAGTAATGTAGCGCAGCCATGTTGAGCTCCTGTGATAATGCTGATGTGGTGCTTGAGTAAATCTCTCTCTATCTCTCTCTGTGTGTGTTGTGTGTGTGTGTGTGTGTGTGTGTGTGTGATGGTCAGGTCTCGAACTGGTTTGCGAACGCTCGGCGGCGGCTGAAGAACACGGTGCGGCAGCCGGACCTCAGCTGGGCTCTCAGGATCAAACTCTACAACAAATACGTCCAGGGCAACGCTGAGAGACTCAGCATCAGCAGTGACGACTCCTGCTCAGAAGGTGTGACACACACACACACACACACACATACACACACACACAGAAGATAAAGAAGTGATAAGTGTATATTAAGAATCAACAGATATGAATAGGAGCTTCACTGTTCCTGTTTTCTTTTCTTTGATGCTTCCTTCCTTTCTTCTCTTCTTTTCCCTACATTTCTCCCTTTTGCATTTTTCAATCATGCCGCCTTGATTTCTTTTTTTCCTTCATTTCAACCTTGCATTTTGTTTCATTACTGTTTTTCTTTTATCCTTTAATTAATTTTATACTTCCTTTGTTTTTTGCTTCCTTCCTTTGTTTTTCTTCTATTTCATTCTTTACTTATATCCTTTCTTCCTTTTTTTCCCCCTCCTTTTCTTTTTGTTTTTCCTTCCTTCATTTTTTTTTTTTTTTACGTCCTTCCTCCCTCCGAATTTTAATTTCTTTCTTAATCTATAAAGGCCCTCTGAGTGTCCGCTCACGACGAGAGGTATGCAGATCTTTAGATCCTTAGGCCACGCCCACTTTTCGTTGTCCCCAAAATTCCAGCTAAAGTCTGGTCACGATTCAACGTTAGCACTTTTAATAAGCAATGTTATTAATAATATTCTTGAACGGACGCAGAGCTGGGAGACGTTCCTTCATAAACCAGCACCACCTCGTCCTGTCCAGCACTGGCAGTCCTGATCGGCGGATTTCCTAGAAATCATTAATATCTGAAAAATAAATCTCAAGCCACTTGCAGCAAATGATCCTGAGTTTAATCACAGCCTGGGGTGAAATTCAGAAAAATATTAAATCGAACCCGGTGCGGATATTTGTAGGTCCTGTTATTTTTTAATGAGTTCGCACGTACGGAAATGTTCCCGTGTTTCTCTGGCATCTGACATTTTCACATTAAATATAATCCACTGATTATTTTTTCATGATTTATCGTGACATGTCCGGGGAGTGCTTCGAGTTCAGCTGCTTCCTGGACACGGAGTTGAATCGTGAGAAATCAGTATGTTTTCCTGGACTCTAGACAATCCGTACAGGACACGTGTGCTCTCCCTCTCGCCGGCGCGTCTGCGCCTGAACCCCGGCTCTCGTCGACGAGAACGATGAAGCGGCATCAGCGTGGCTGCTGTTCAAGGAACTCTGATACCTGCATGTGGTTCTGATAAGCAGAGGCCGGGGTTATAATTGGGTTCTGGCAGGACGACACGGTGTTGTGTCCCAAACAAAAGCCGTAGGAGATCTGGCAGGGAAGTGATCAGTGCTTTGGTCTGGTCCTGACTCGGCCTCGCTGGAGGAACTCTGCCTTTCAGCACTGCGTCCTGCCTCCTTGTCTCACTTACTCCGAGTCGTCCGCGTGTGGACGTCTCATTTTAATTTCGCTAAATCTAATCCAGATGCTTTAATCCACTTGAAAACATCTCAGGGTGTGAGCGTACGCCCATAAAGGAACCCGTAAGGAACCTGTAAGGAACCTACAGTATGTAGAAGCATTTGTCTTCTTCTATACCACTTTATCCTGTGTACAGGGTCACGGGGGGCCTGGAGCCTCTCCCAGGGAGACTTAGGGCTCGAGGCGAGGTCCACCCTGCCCATCTATTACACGGCATATGAAGAAGCCTGAACTTTTATAAAATATCTCTAATTCGACTCTTTTTATTCTCTCATTTCTTTCTTCTCTTCTTTTCCCTACATTTATCCTTTTTGAAATTTTCCCGCCTTTCAATTTTTTTTGTCCTTCCTTTTAACCTTGCATTTTGTTTATTTTTATCTTTTCTCTTCCATATTTTGTTTCCTTCCTTCATTCCTTCATCCTTCCTTCCATTCATTTTGTTTCCTTCCTGTTTTTCTTTCATCCTTTGTTTTTTTTTTTTGTTTCCTTCTTTATTTTTCTTTTATCCTTTGATTTAGTTTCCTTCCTTTATTTTTCTTTCATCATTAGTTTTTTTTTGTTTCCTTCCTTTATTTTTCTTTCATCCTTTTTTTTTTGTTTCCTTCTTTATTTTTCTTTTATCCTTTGATTTTGTTTCCTTCCTTTATTTTTCTTTCATCCTTTGTTTTTGTTTCCTTCCTTTTCCTTCCTTTGTTTTTCTTTCATCATTTGTTTTTTTGGTTCCTTCTTTATTTTTCTTTCATCCTTTTTTTTTGTTTCCTTCTTTATTTTTCTTTTATCCTTTGATTTAGTTTCCTTCCTTTGTTTTTCTTTCATCATTTGTTTTTTTGTTTCCTTCTTTATTTTTCTTTCATCCTTTTTTTTGTTTCCTTCTTTATTTTTCTTTTATCCTTTGATTTTGTTTCCTTCCTTTTCCTTCCTTTGTTTTTCTTTCATCATTTGTTTTTTTGTTTCCTTCATTTGTTTTTCTTTCATCATTTGTTTTTTTTTGTTTCCTTCTTTATTTTTATTTTTCTTTTATCCTTTGATTTAGTTTCCTTCCTTTATTTTTCTTTTATCCTTTGATTTTGTTTCCTTCCTTTGTTTTTCTTTCATCCTTTGTTTTTGTTTCCTTTCTTTTCCTTCCTGTTTTTCTTTCATCATTTGTTTTTTTGTTTCCTTCTTTATTTTTCTTTTATCCTTTGTTTTTTGTTTCCTTCCTTTGTTTTTCTTTCATCATTTGTTTTTTTGTTTCCTTCTTTATTTTTCTTTTATCCTTTGTTTTCTTCATTTGTTTTTCTTCCATCCCTTCTGTTTTATTCCACAAAAAATCTACAAACATGTCATAAGACATACAAAAGTAGACGGCAACAACCGCTAGAAACAGAAATTTTCAGAGCGGCAGTGGTGAGTAATACTGCATTTACTTAGAAAGCTGCAACCTTAGGACAGGATGTTCCTGCTAGCACCGTAAGGGTTCCTTCAAGCTACTTTCGACCAGAATAATTCTCCGGTTTGACACGTAGGAAAAAAAAATCCTTAACGCATCTAAACGGTGTGTGTGTTTTTCATGTAAGTTGAATTCTTAGAGAATGAAGGTCCGTCGAGCAGATTAAACACCACTTTAGTCTAATTTCCTGCTCTGGTTCTCATTCACGTTGACTTTCTTTTAAAAATCTGCATCAATTTCACAAACGATTTCAGGCTGAAGCCCTTCAGAACGTTATACCCCTTTTCCATCTAGAACGTTTTCTGGTTTTGTCCCACTGGGAAAAACTTTAAATGGTCTACAGAATGTACAGTAGCACTGAGAACCTGTGAGTTAAGCATTAAAGGGTCTACGTACTTTTCAGTGTCTGTGTAAATGCGCTACTGCTGAGCCACACCCTCGCAGAGAACATCATACAGAGCTGACCGACAAACTGCTTATATGAGGTCACATTGGGGCCAATGCGACCCCAGGTCAATACCAGAATGAAAGAGGGAAAAAAAAGGACAAAGAGCAGCCACGTTTCAAGTTTGTGTTTGTACACTGGAGATCCAGCTGAACGTCTAAACATGACCGAAAAGTACAATTTGGATAATAGGTTCCCTTTAAAATTCTCTGGAAGAATGTTTAAAGCATCTGTTCAGAACACTGGCCTGGCCGGGTTCAGTTTCAAGTTGAATCTCTTTTAGGAGGCTGCAGGGTAAAAAATGTAGAGCACTGAAGAATAAGTTCAGATTGTCACTCTGATGCAACCATTAACAGAATCCTGAAATGCTCTTTTTTTTTTTTTTACAAAAGATTTCAGATTTTAAGGATTTTAACCTGTTTATTCAGCTAAAACATTTGAAAATAAAATAAGTTCTGTCCCCGGAGGTTTCTCCAGTCCGTCCCACAGGGGTAGACCCCCAAAGGATCTGTGTAAAACCCTAAACTTCTCGGCTACTCTTTCAAAAAGACATTAAAAAGTGCTCCATTAGAAGAAATACCCTGATCTAGTACCATTTTGATTCTTCAAGGTGAAAGACTTGTTATTTCCGGTCATTAATCCTTAAACATGATTGCGTCTCCTTGTGTCCCCTCTGTGCCGTGCTCAGACGGTGACCCGGCCACTCGAGCCCAGACGGGTGAGTTCAGCAAGCCCATGTACCAGAGCGTCATCAAAAAAGAGGGCAGCGGCGTAGGGGCGGGTCTCCGGGCGGCCACGGACGCCTCGTTGGCTGAGGACTACGTGTCTCCGCCAAAGTACAAGAGCAGCCTGCTACACCGCTACCTGAACGACTCGCTGCGCCACGTGATGGTGGCCAACGGTGTGACGGACGCCCGCAGGAGGAACCACTCGGGCTCCTTCAGCTCCAACGAGTACGACGAGGATCTCCTGTCGCCGTCCTGCTCGGAAACCGAGGCCAACTTCGTCTACCGTACAGGTGAGACATAAGAATAAGAATAATCGCAGATGTGCTGAAGAAGTGGTGGACTGACTGTAGGAACTCAGCGGTGTGGGTTTGTTGCCTTTGTGGTCGGGATATCGTTGGATAGACGTTATAGACGTGTCACTTCTTATCCTTTCTATCTCTGCATTCAGACCTAGTGTGTTAGAAATCAACTGCTGAAATCAGGGAGGGGGGTACATTAGGGAGAAAACTGGGGGCGTCATGGACTCGTTTGCAGTCGTCGCCTGTTTGAGGACGTCACTAGTCTCTGCTTGTTTTTTGATGATGAAGCCGTTTTCCCAAAGGACGAGGGAAGAGTTCGAGTCGTTATCACAGTATACAGTAAAATAAATACGCTTTTACTTCCCGAAGTTTGTCCAAGGTCAGCCAGACAGGACGTTCTCAGTAAAGGGAAAGTTTCAGTTTTAGCTTAGCTGCTCCTACGCGGCGCTGAACTTCTGATGTCTGTAATAATCACGTACATTGCTTGTTGTTGCTGCACGTTGGTTTGCGCTGATATTACGCGTAACAGAAGTGCGTATTGCATGGATTGTTTTTGTGCAAGTTGGAGTTTATAACTGATGAACTTTGCGTGCATGTAAATCTAGCCTCTTAGAAGGCTTTTCGGTTTTCCTTCAACGCCACCTTGAAGGTTCTGTGTACTGTAGAAGCTCATGATCAGAATATGAGGAAGAAGAATCCTTCGCAAGCTTAAATCCCATAATGAAACAATTCATTCAAAGTGAGAGCTACAAGTTCCCAACTATCAGCCATTATTATGACATTTCTGTAACACTTTAAACCTGTCAGGTGTTCAGCTGTCTGCTTGGCCATGTGATAGATTTTGGGTAAAAATAGTTAGCGATGGAACAAATGAACAATCCTGATCCTGATCCTGCTGAAGGGTTCCAGTTCTGATGAGGAAACACCCAGTTCTCCCAGAAGATCAACCCGAAGAACCCTAGGTTTCTAAAGCTGGAACTTTCCTGAGTGTCTTTCCACGTGTATGCGCATGAATGCGTCCACATGAAGGCCACAAGCGGCGTCCCTCGTCTGGGAAGTTGTTTCGGACTTTTTTTTTTTTCCTGTATTTTATGGTTTGGTGTTTTTGAGCTCAGTCAGTAATTTTGGCTCGGTTTGGACCTAAATCAGTACAACATGCGATTCCTAGAGCGTAAACTTCCACAGCATGAAAGTGGATCTTTACCAATACCTCCGGTCAGACTGTGTGTGTACCCGAGAGACATAGTGTGTAAATTATGGTGGAATTTCTCTTGATAGAAACACAAAGTTTGTAAAGATTGACGTTAGCATTTCAGACAGGACTATGTACACCAGATGTACTCTGGTAATAATGAATAATAATTCCATTTTCTCCGTGCGCACACACACACACACACACACACACACACACACACACGGCTGGTTTTCTATCATTGTGAGGACTCTCTGTTGAAACAGATATTAATGGAGCTGCTGTGTATGAACGTGTGATATCCCTATGGTGTGTGTGTGTGTGTGTGTGTGTGTGTGTGTGTGTGTGTTAATATTACACTATGTTAATGTTTGAACTGCGTGTTTTCCACAAAATTGACCTACAGCCGTTTAAGGTTAGGTTAGTTCATATTTTGTCTTGCCGAGATAAAGACCTCACACTGATATCAGTCCGTCCTCACTCACCGTCTCATGCTATTACTTCTTCCGTCCTATCTCTGTCTCTGACTGTCTCTAATCTGAGGAGCGGAGACACAACACTGTTTCGGGTAACACACACCTTCGCTCCAGCAGCCGCGCGGTGAACAGGAGACAGCTGTCGAGGTCAGAGGAGGCCAGTGTCAGGGTCACAAAGTTCGTGTCACAGTAAACGCTCTCTGTGTTACAGGAGCACTCCGTGTGTGTGTGTGTGTGTGTGTGTGTGTGTGTGTGATATATACAGAACCCTCTTGTTCACCAGATGTAAAAATACTTACATCCGTACTGTACATATATACAAACTTCTAACATCTAACTCTTGAATTCTCACTTGTTTCCTCAAGCTTGACTTATCAGAAAACCACATCTCAATTTTTTTTAATTCCAAATATCTTTTTTTTATTTTGCCCCGACTCATCTGACTTTATCTCCAATGTTTGATTATGTCCAAAGTTCCATGTACAGTATCTTACATTTTATAATTTTAAACTATAATTTTATCTTATGTATCTTAAAATATTCATTTATCTCAGATTTTTAATTCTTGACTATTTATATTTTTTTAAACTATATCTCAAAAGTTGGTCTTGTTTGATTAAAAGTTTGATTTTTTTTTTTTTTTTTTTTTTTGCAATTTTTTAAGGTGATAAATATCAGATAAATATTAGCCGACATCCTCTTAATGAGATCATTTGTGCCGTTATTTGGTGACATCCTGGATAAATAGCTTTGAATACAAAATGGTGAATTTAATAGATATTTATCGCTGTTTAAATTGCAATTACAATATGTGTATAAATAATTACATTCGATTTTTTTTTTCACTTTTATTTAATTTAAAAAATTTTTTTTTTTTTTTTTTTACCAAGTTTGTACAGCCCTGGTCACTTCAGATTTTTTTTTATTATTATTATTTGTACTTTGTCCGTAAATTTTTCCTTTTTCTTTCAAGATTAGGAACTAATTTATTAACATTTTGACACATATTTCTTTGTAAAAGATAATTTTTTCTCAGATTTTTTTTTAAATACCAAAATAATACTTTCCTTGGATTTAAAATGTCATAATGATAAACATTTTCAAAGAAATATTTGTTACACACGGTGCTGTAAAGCAAAAATTTTTTTTTATTTCACATTCTTGAGAACTAAAACTGAGATAATATACACAACATACACACTGCTACATGTATAAAACTACTAGTAGTAATAATAATAATAATAATAAAATAAATAAATGCAGCGCGGTGGTGTAGTGGTTAGCGCTGTCGCCGTCCACCTCCAGGGTCCGGGTTCGATTCCCGTCTCCGTGTGCATGGAGTTTGCATGTTCTCCCCGTGCTTGGTGGGTTTC
>JAQQZT010000006.1:24903181-24916158 GCA_030068275.1 Clarias platycephalus | reverse complement strand
TCTGAGAGAGCTCGGCCAATCAGCTCTCTCTAGGCCTCCGGCTGTGAGAGGTTACAGCATCACCCGGGAATCGAACCCGCGATCTCCGGATGATAGGACGAGCACTTTACCACTGCGCCACTCGGAGGCCCTTGAGGCAAGTTCTTAAAATTAAAAATGTTGTATTGTGAAACGCATTTTCCCGAAGGAAATAATGTAAATGCAGATAATCCGTTCCAGCCACTCAAAAATATTACCAATATTACCAATTGTCAACACTGTAATCATATTTTTTGTATATAAAAACAATCAAAACATTTAGAAAAGATGTGTAAAATAAGTAAAATATGAACCTTAATTTATGATTCCTCTCGGCACCGGCTGCTTTAAAAACCAAACTGAAAGCGTCTCCCTTTTCTTCTTGCTACCGTCCTGGATAAAATTCTTGAGAACTATAGTTACTACGTCTTCACTAAATCTTACACAAAATGCAAAAAAAAAAAAAAAGGAAAAAATATGTACACTTCTCTTGGCTTTGCACTGACGTAAAGAAGTTTTGAACGACTACCGGACATACGCGTGACTTAGCCGTCATTCGGTTCGGCTCGGTTCAGTTGCTCAGATGCCGAAAATGCTTCATATGCCGAGGGAAATTTCTTGCAAAAATTCTAAAGGCCATTAGAATGCCAATGTAGCACTGTACTTTCATTTTTGGGCAGTTCCATTTTCTGCCACCTACTGGACTGCGGTATGGAGCAGTAATTAAAGTACATCATCCTTTGAGTTACAAAGCTACAGTATGTACGAATATTAGGGACTTCACAGTTCCCCAGTGAATCTGTACAAATGGAGAAGACTTAGAACAGCACTGAACCTCCTCAGTGTCCGACCTTCCGAAATTAGTCCAAGAGCACTGCGGCGACTCACACAGGAAGTTATGACTCCGCTATTAGAAAGACCGCGGTTAGGAAAGGCATCCACATGATAGAGGCAAGGGGAAAACCAGTACTAACTCCAAAGAACTTTATATGGCTTATAGGAGTTTTGCCACAACGCACATTTGTGACACGTAAAACTTTTGGGAGAATGTTCTACGGACTGTGGAGTGAAAGGTGGAAGTGGGGAAGGACATCAGACAGCTGATCATGCATGGAATCGCCAGAGTAATGTTGTGAGGATGATTTGCTGCTTCTGGACCAGGGTGAAGGAAAACATGAAATCCACTTTCAGCCACAGAAAGAAGGAATCCTGGAGTAGAATGCGAGGTCGATCACAACCAGGTTATGCAGCGAGGCACTGATCACAAGGATTTGGAGCGATCTACAGTAGTCAAAGAACCCTCGGAGCTCACCTCCAGCGTGGCAGCACTAAAGCAATTAAAGAAGAAGAGTGGGCCAAAAGTCCACCAGAGACGGGTCAGAACCTGGATCTCCAGTTATATCCAGTAGCATTTGGTTCGGTTTTAAAAGGTGCTGCTAAAGGTGGCAGGGCTTTAAGGTGGTAAGATGGTAAATTCAGGAATGGAAACGGGAATCTGGGAGCCGTAAAGCTGCAATTCTAGCTACGTAGGGGAAATGAAATAAAACTAAAAGGAGAAGGCGGCCCTGGTGGGACCGTCACAGAAAACGAGGAGCCGGAGAGTTCCAGGGCACACGCCAGGCACTTTCTCTTAAACGATGCCTGAATGGGATGTTAAATAGCTGGAATCCTGCTCTGTGTTTATCTTTCATGCGCGGTCGAGTTCAGGACGTCCTGCGTGCCCGGCCTTGCCGCGTAACTCCGCGAGGAGAGTGCGAGAGTGTGAATTAGTGCATCGGTCACGGAGAAAACGCTTTATACATATACGCCGGCGGCTCCTGGTGGAGGTCCTTGTGTTTACTCTCGGCTTTAACGAGGCACCAGAACACGTTACGCGTAAACGTGTTTGAATTTCCATGAATGTGCACATTAATAAGGTGGATGTCATTATAAATACCATCATGCTTGAGGAAGAATGAAATGCTTCAGATGGAAGACAGATGTGTAAGAGCACTCTGTATGATTTTCTTAAAAGGAAATTTAGTAGCTGAAACCGTCCCCTCGTGTAAAAACGGCGTCTTGGGGAGTCTAAGATTTAAGAGCTGCCATTCGCCACCTGTTATGTGTAAATGAATCATAATGCCTGCGTCCATCCATCATTATTTAGTGGCCTGAAATATTGATGGGACGTCCGTCTGAGCCAACAGCAGTGAGCGATTTTCCCCGATAAAAAAAAAGCGTACTATTTATAGCGCTCGCTGTTAGCTCTTAACGAGCACGACTCGTTTGAAATGAAACGAGATGGCCAGGATCGGTGCAATTACTCTTATTGTCTTGCAATTTTTGCCTCATTTGAAATTCGCCATCGTTTTTCCGTTATTAGGAATCCCCTTTCTTGCCTGAAAAGTGAAATAGGGAAATAAATGCCGGCTTTATGAGCTGCGATGAGAATTGGGAGAAAAGAAAACAGAAAAGAGAGCCATACCCGTAATATCCTGCAGTGTAATATCATTCTAGTTTCCAGCAGGGCTCTCTCATTTCTTCGGCTCTCGTCGTGCTCTAAGTTGTTGTTTTTTTTTAAACCAAGAATGTCACGTGTTTTCGAACATGAAAAGAGGTTCTCTCTTTTTTTTTTTTCAGTTTTTTTTTTTTCCAAGGTCAGTCGACATTAAGCAGAGACTGGAGGCAGAAATATGTTAAATAAAAACAGTAATGTCTGACAAGGCCTCTGAGACTCATACGTGCCAGTCACTTATTGAATACCAGAGTCTAATTTCACTCTGACATAAAAGAGAAAACACTTTAAAAGTCTCTTCTGGTAGATCGCAGCTCTCCGGTGAGGGCCAGCAGACGGAGCAGCCAAGCACGAGAGCTCGGGCCAGAGCAGGTGAGCTCGTCCGAGTCTCAGAGCAGCACGCCAACCATCTTACAGGTCGAGTGTAAAGGATGAGGTGCGGCCATCGGTACTGTACAAGTTTCCACAACAGGAACCTCGTCAGAAACACCATTGGTGTTTATCCAATGCAAGATCAAATGTACAGTATATACATTTATTTTATATCCAACGCACACCCAATGTCAGGAACTTTTACTGCGATGCTCAGTCAGGAGGTTTATCAGGAACCGATCAGGAACCGATCGGGAACTTGGGAACCTTGGGTTATTTCCATTGTTTTTGTGCACGCGTTCACTGCAAGATCTTGTTCACCTTCGTCTAAATCCATAAACATCGCCGGTGCTGAGACTTTTTTTTTTTTTTTCAGGAATCTGGAAGCTTTTTAACTTTTTTATAAACCTCATTGGTGTCATAATTGTTAAAAAAAACAAGCAAAAAAATAATAATCACAAACTTGGTTTCTTTCTGTGCCTGAAACCTTTTCGGGAACTTGGCTATTTGTTTCTGCAAAATTCTGAACTTTTTTTCAGGAGCCTCGGTTACATTTCCTTTATTGAAACCCAAACAACAATCTCCAGAACTCAGGGACCCTACAGTAGGTACAGTATGTTTTCACTGCTGCGATCTTTCACGTGATCAGGAATTCAGGGAAACCAGGATGCATTTTTACCGCAGGAACCTTTACAGTAATCCAGGAAGTTTGTCTAAGAAAACTGGTATCCAAAGGTTTCCACTGACCGATGATCTTTCCCAACAGTCTGAAAACATAACACACTATACCGCTTTATATACAGTAGTGACATTCCTAGTACATGACGGGACATTCCCACGGGTCTGAAAGGGGACCAGACGCTGAAGTTTGAACTGCACAGCGGGGAAAAGCTTACAAATCCGTACGGGGAAAGCAGTTCTTCAACATATTTTGGCCTCTTTGTAAAATAAATAATTAAATAAATAATTTTTAGCTTTTTATGACCCCTTGGAGGTTGGAGTTTACAATGTGTTTAAACTGACTTGTTGAGTCATTGATGTTTGCGTTAAAAGCCTTTTTAAAAGCAATCATAGCTTTTATTATTTTAAAGCTTTATATTATATTATAGAATAACTTAAACGATGGTACTTTTAGGTCCTGAGTTCGATTCCGGCGTCAGGTCTGTGTGCCGGCAGTTTGCATGTTCTCTTCGTGGTTGGTGGGTTTCCTCTGGGTTCTGTGGTTTCCTCCCACAGTCCGAAGACATGCAGATTAGGCAAAAAATTCCCAAATTGCTTGTAGCGTGTGAATGTTGACCGGAGGTCTTACCACGGCTGTACAAATGGGAATAAAATACCACTGGCCTCCATGGTCTCTAGTTGGACTACAGAGGTTCCTTGATGGATGGATGGATGGATGGATGGATGGATGGATGGATGGATGGATGGACGGTATGTAAGTTAACACTGGTGATTTCCAAAACAAACCAAAAACCATGGACCTCCAGGGGCCCTGACCTCTGTTTTGACCCATTGGGTAAGCTGATCAAGGCACCAGGACAATCTAAATAAGCTGCAATTAACCATGAACAACCTTTTCCCACCTCCACAAGGTAGATTTAATTTGGCCTGACTTCTCCTGCTGGAATTGTGAATAAAAGCTAAATCATACCCTGAAGCTCTTCTATAATTACCCTTGTTGTTTTTTTTTGCGTTTAACACAAGCACCACATGGGAAATGATGTAACCTCCTCACAACCTCCTACTGTCTTGGGTACCATGATGTGATGAGAACCAGACACAGGTACTCGCCCAGGGTGCACCGAGTTCTGGATTTAGTTTTGCCCGCACTAGCACCGTGTCGTACTGTCGTGTCCTCTGGATTAAAACAAAAACGGAAAAAAAAAAAGAAAAAAAAAAAGCCTAAGAGATGATGATGAGATGCACTCGCACTGAATTACCACAGACACAAAGAGTTTCCATTTGGCCGAGGAGAAGATTACTAATTAGAAGACTGTGATTATAAAGTTGTTTGCTCCTAATCACTTCAAGGTTTCTCCACGGCTCAGCTGCACCGAGCTCGAGTGGAGCTGGCAGCGGATCAGGCCCGCGATGTGCCAGAGATCGAGCGTTACCTGCGTACAGTCTGAAACGGTTTTAAGCGATAACACATCGGGGGAAATGCTTTCAACATGACTCTCTGCCCTTCTCTGTCTTTTTCTCATGTTCTCAGACGTGAGCGTGTACCGATATCTGGCTGAGTCATGAGCTGCCCTCCTCTGGTAGCATTAGGCTGCTGTTTGAAGTCTGCACGTACTGATGGCTGCGATACGGCCGCATTACTGCACCAATACCATCAACATGTCTGCAGTGTTGACCTCGCGTGCTCCAGATTCTCAGTGGAGATGGCTACAGAGGGCCTTAGTGAGCGCGCACTGACACACACACACACACACACACACATATTCGTGTGATAGTCAGCGTTATCTGTGTTATCTTGGAACGGAAATCCATTTGACATGTTTCCCTTCATCCTGTTTACTCCGAGTGCATGTGTAAAGCTTAACAGATGGTAAAAATAGCACAGATTTTAAATCCTTATCAATCTTATCAAACTTTCCAATGTTGCAGCCAAAAATAGTTCTGTTTATTTACTTACATTTACATTTATGCCCCTATATTTGGCAGTTACGCTTATAAGGAGAGATAGATATCGTGTGTACAGCATCTGAGGGTTAAGGGTCCTGATCGAGGGCACAGCAGAAGCGGTTTAGGGGTAATGTGGTGTTAACCCTCGAGCTCCTGATCAGTTGTCATGGATTGTCCATGGTTCAGAAGGTTTTAAACCTCATAACCACCCTTGAGCACGGCCCTTAACCCTCAACTGATGAGATAAAAGCGGAAGTTCAAAGTTACGAAAGTTCAAAGCACTTTTTTAAGTCGTTCTGTGAATGTCTTAATAAATGTACAGTATGAAGCTACTCGTGCTGAGGTCATGTGAAATAAATAAAAAAAAGATTAGCATTTTTTAAGATACTTAGGAATGAATTCGATTTTGCCTTCAAAGCAACACGTCTGATTTAGGAATTCCTTAAATCTACAAAAAGAAACGAGGTGTTTTCAGATCAAAGTCATATTTGCCCGAGTTCAGGAACTCGCCCTTAGACTTGCAATACAAGTGAGTTTATGTTGTCATTTCCTGCCCGTTAGAAATGCACGCGGTCCTGGCATGGTGTTTGTGGCGCTGATTAGTCTGTTTACCGCCGCTGATAAACACGAAGATGAGAGGATGTTTAAATAGCTCAAATCATCGTATTATTCTCTGATCTTTCCACATTAACTTCTACTCAGCGTGTGACCGCACTGGCACAGCCTGCGATCTGCGTGTTTCTTAAACGGATGTCATTGCGTGTCATCTGGAGGAATCCTGACATGCTGAAGCTATGAGTAGCCGATCGTGTCTGCTTTTAATAACTAGCGGGTGGCGTCGCCACCTCGGGGTTTAAATGCGGATCCTGAGTCGGGGTTAAGGTGTGGATATTCCCTGGGTGGGTCTCCACTAAGGAAACTAAGCTGAATTGCTTTTAGGTGCAAATGAGTGTGGTCGAGTGGTACTGGGTACCGGGTGTACTCCTGCCTGTACGGCCAAAACATGGTATCGGTGCTTAAAAGTGTCTCACCTGGGTGAAAAAGTGAATTTTCAGATGTGATTATATAACACCATTTTTTTTTTTATAATACTAAATCTCTCAATCCATGCTACACATTTTTTTTTAAATCACATTTAAAGAAACACATTTGCCAAATACAATTTCATGCCCTTTTACAGTATGTAGTGTCTGTAACTTTCAGATGAAACTTGGCCAATTTAGATTTCACATGAAAAGTCATAAACCTAAAAAGTGTATTATTCTAAATTGCTAAATTGTTAAGATTTTGCAACATGAAAATTGACGTGGTTACGGACACTACAGATTCTTTTGGGAGAAAAAAAAAAACCTTAATTTTGCACAGAATGCTTCAATCTAAGCAACAATTTTAACAGGTCATATACTTCTATAAGCTTACGCCAATTTTAGTATCAACACTCATAAAGAAATATGAATAATTTGCATTTTAAATGATTATTGTTTGAAGCGAGACAGTACAACGCTGAATAATTTCCATTTTTGGGGCGACATATAAAATCATCTCCCCAAAACTGCACAGGTTTACAAACGTTAGATTTCTGTATTTAGATCCAACAGCCATCAGAATTCTGCTCATTTAGCAACCTGTTTGTTATAAACCATATGGACCAGACTTTGAGATTTTTATAGATTTATTACTAACAATCATGTGTTTACAACTAAAATAGACAAACACTACAAAAAATATGTCTAAACAAGTGAAAATATCTTATTTAAAATCTTAATTTTTATCTAATTTATCCTTATTATATATAATGATTTACTGATATCCATCCATCCATCTAGGAGCCTCTGTAGTCCACGGTGGAGGCCAATAGTGATCACTGTGTTTATTTACATTTTTACAACATTCACATCATTTCATATTTTGGGACGCCAGTTAGCCCAATCTGCATGTCTTTGGACAGAGTAAACCAACCAGGCACAGGGAGAGAGAACATACAAACTCCACACACACACAGACCCAAAGCAGGAAACGAACTCCTGGAGGTACGAGGTGGCCGCGCTAACCGCTATTCCACCGTGCCGCCAATATACATATATAATTATTAAACCTCCTTTTAGACACCGTCTCCTGATGATTCCAAGCGTGAAAATGTATTATTCTATTGGAGGCTGTCTGTTTTTTCTTTCCCAGCGTAAAAACAAAAAAGCAGAATTATCTGCCAACAGAATAAGAAGAGCTGTCGAGCCTGGAACGGATAAAAGCACCTGAACTGATTATCGTGCAGCTGAGTGCCGATGCTCTTCAGTACGGCCTCTGCTTTTGTTATAACCTGCCTGGAATGTCACTTCAGAAAAGCTGCATGAACCAGGGACTTGACTCAGACTCACGAGTGCTTTCTAATTCACTCCAAACCTTTTCCTCATTAGCGAGCAACATGAGTCATTCAGCCAAAGAGCTTTCAGAAACACACGTATCCGTAAAAACCTGCATAAGATGATTTAAAAACTTTCCCCTCCTGAATTGTTAAACATTAGGCAAATGAATATTGAAACACGCCCTGAAAGCTACAGTATATATTATTATTATTATTATTATATAAGATCCACTTATTTGGCAGATGAGGCCTGTAATTCGTCCTTAAATAAATCTCCAAACGAAGCTCTGCTCCCGTAAGCGCTCCGCGTTCTTCATTTTAAAAGCTACTGAGAGGCCGATAGATCGATATTCGCATCGGGGCAAATCTGCAATTTCCTTCGCTTTTTTCTTTTCTCTCTTTCTCACAATGCTGCCACTGTTTGCTTGCGCTTGGTGCCTGTCCAGGAAGCGCCACAGCCCAGAACATGTCACCGCCGTCGACACAGTGAGAGGCACGGGAGATGAATGTGTCGAGAGCGGGCCTCTGCAGGATTAAACCACACAGCTCAGTGCTATAGAAACCAGACAGCGTTCTGTTCTGGACCAGGAGTGAGAGATCGCCTTGGTTTTTTTTTTTTTTTTTTTTTCAGAGAAATATCTTAAGCAAATCTCCTGCGCGCGCGGTTCTGAGGTCATGTCTGTCGCTCGCGTCAGGCGCATCTTTGTGGTTTGTTGTCCGAACGCGAGCCAAATCGTCCGAAGACTGAGGCCACCGTGACCCGCTCCGTCTTTCTGTGTGCTGCGAGCCGTCACTGATAAGCCCGGGTGTCGTTAACGCCAATATGATGAGAGAGCGACCGAAAGAAACAAAGGAATGATGAGGGGAGGAGAGGAGAGGGAAGGGAAGAAAGAACAAGAGACAGATTAGTTTGGAAAGGACTACAGACAGATTAAAGGGAAACAAAAGAGTTGAAGAGAGATGCAGAAGAAAAAAAGACGTGGTGGGATGAGTGAGGAAGTGAGGCAGTCTGAAAAAAAATAAATAAATGGAAACAAGGCCATAGACAGACAGAAAAAAACAAGAGTTACTGAGAAAAATGTCCAGAAGTCGTCGGTTCTGGCGAAAATGAGAAAGACAGAATGAAAGGTGGGGTTTAACGGACGGGGAAGGAATGAGAAAACAAGGTGCGAGCTGGAGGGACGGTGGGACTGATCGTGGGTGGAGCAGGTTGGCACGCCGACTTGGCAGCGGCCGAGTGATGGGAAAAGCCAACATCTTAACTTCATTCACAGATGCTCCTTGGCATTATTAAAGAACACTGAGCGGTTTTTTTTTTTCGTTTTTTTTTTTTCTCTAAACACTCACATCAGGCACAAAGAGTAAAAAATGAGCGTCTGTCTGCTGAAGTTATCTTCCACCTTTTTCTCCTTCATTTGAATACTGAAGGATGTGAGCATGTCTTTTTTCAAAATGTAAAAATAGCAGGTGACATTGAGCACTTGGAATGCGGTGTAGAGAGAAACCCGCTCGTCGTTTCAGCGAGGGAAGAACCGCGAGTCTGGAGCTTTCATGTAAACCAGGACTTTACATGGAAAGAAAAAAAAAGTAAAAAATGAAGTGATGAGATGTGTGAGGTTTCAATCTTAACAAGAACCGATTGTTAATCAAATTATGTACTAACATTATAGTTACACAAATGCGTTAATTTGAAGTAATTAACAGTTGCAAGTAAATTATTTGTTACATTTATCTGAATAGAAATGATAAATTTTATACATGTACATTTTTTGTTAATTCTAAGGCACCAATTAGTCATAATTAGTTACTTAGTAATTATGTTGTAACGTCATCGTAGCAACTTATGAGCAGCTATTAATAAAATTATCCACTTTGTAGCTGTTATTAAGTAGTAAGTTATTATAACAAATAAGTATAACAAATAGAAATAAAACGAATTAAAAGTTATATTCAAATGCTTACGGCCAATTAGTGCTAAAGTGTCTCACCTACTGTAGGTGGAAAAGTGCATTTTCAGGTACTGGTATCACCATTTTTAATAATACTATAGCAAATAATAATGCAATTTTTTTTGTAAATAAGCATATTTATATTTTCATCAGATAAAAAGAGACACATTTGCTAAATACAAGTTCATGCCATTTTTATGTAGTGTCCGTAACTTTTTATAATTAAAACATTTCAATGATCTTGACTGTAATCGAGGTGAAACTTGGCCGATTTAGATTTCACATAAAAAGAAACAAACCTGAAAAAGTGTATTATTCCAAAATGAAAAATTGTTAAGATATTGCAGCATGAATGTGACATGGTTACGGACACTACAGATAAGTTTTTTTGGGGGGAAATCCTTAGTTTTGCATGGAATGCTTTAAGTAATCAACAGTTGTTTACAAGTCATAAGGTTTTAGAAACTTACATCATTTTAGGTATCAATACTCATAAAGGAATGTGAATAATTTTCATTTTAAATGATGATTTACTGTTTGAGGCGAGATGGCCATTTTTGGGGTTAAAATCCTCTCTTCAAAACGACTGAAGTTAGCAACTTAAAACTTTTTAGGGGAGCGAGATCGGTCACTTCCATGTTGCATAAACTTCAGAAGTAGCTTCTTTGGCTCAGACACATTTTCTCTATTATATGTATAACAAAAAATAAAAATAAAATCAGCACCAGTACTGTGTTTTGGTCGACTGTAAGCATCACACATACAAGTCAGTCATTGAATTAAATATGAACTTATTAAAATCAAACGATAACGATAAATTTCCCAGTTTTGATCAAATAGTCACTAACTGTAGCAGCAACACGTGTTCTATAAAAACACACAGAGAAACCTACGGAAGCTCAGGTTAATCCAAGTCATACGATTTTTACCTAAAAACAAAAGCAGAAAAGAGGGCTTGTCTTTTACACCCTCCAGACCACAACATCAGGAGAGATACAGAATTTAATCAGTTTGGAGAAATTAACTTTCATTATATAACTTTACTAATAGAATCTTTGAATAAGATAAATCTGGTAATTCATTATGGATTTTAATAAATTATGATAAAGTGCCTTATAGTCTCGTATGAATCCCCACAAGTTACGTAATTCCATCCATCCATCAATCCATCCATCCATCTATAAACCTCTGTAGTCCAACTAGGGTCCAATGGTGACCAGTGTATTTATTCCCATTTTATGACCGTGGTGGGACCTCTAGTCAACATTCACACACACTAATTATCCTAATCTGCATGTCTTTGGACTGTGGGAGGAAACCTGGGGAGTACTTGGAGGAAGCCCAACCAAGCACGTGTAGAACATGCAAACCGAGGCAGGAATCGAGCCCCGGACTCTGAAGGTGCGACGCCATGTGCAACTCATTTTAAAACCGGTTTTTTATTCAAACAGATGAAAGTCTTCAGTATGATGATCTGGCAAAGAAGGACATGAAGAAATACAGTAGCTGTGAGATAAAATCCTCATAAATACTGTAATAGCATGGTTTGAGGCTAATGGAGGCCACGGCGTCGTGCTGAGAAACCCCTCAGTGACGGGCAGATTTTCTCAGAATTACAACTTATAAAGCTAAAAAAAATTCAACCTTCAATTTACTGTACATCCTTTGGGTGATGAGAGACGTCGACAACTTATTATGAAACATCGGACTGAAATCTACAGCAGCTTGTCCACTTAAATAGAAACCATTCCGTTTACTTTTAAAACTGATTCAGATTGAATGGATGACACACGAAGTGATTCTGAAGAACCGTGATTAAAGCTAATCCTGCCAGTTACAACAACAACAACAACATATACACACGAATATTTAACTGGAAATTTTAAAAACACCAATCGTGGTGGCTTTGACAGTCAGTCTGTCCGTTGGCACCGCAGCTCTGGAATCTGTTTTTTTATGGGTTCAGAAGAGTAAAAGACCATATGAGTGAAACATCGGTCCGTTTCTCATGTTTGAGTAATCACTGACTCACTCTTACTCTGCAGCTTCAGCATCACTTCATCTCGGGCGTCGTCCCAGGGGTCAGAGAGAGGATTAAAAACAGCTACCGGAATGGATGACAACATAGTGCACACTTGTAGTGTGAATCTCATGGTGAAGTCAGAATGGTAGAGCTCACGACATCAGGTCCATGAAAGAAGGATAAGTTTACAGATTTAGAAACCTTAAAAATGGTTTTCTTTTTTTCCTAAGGTGTGCCGAGCCCGCTTCAGTACCACTACACTGAAAGTGTGTATGTTTAGGTGTTACATTCAGAGCAGATTTATATATAAAACAGGTACTGCATACATTATTATCCCACTAGGATTAAAAATGATTTTAAAAAAAGTTTCCCGTCCCGATAATAAGAGCGCCTGAGCGTTCTGGACCCGCGTTACCAAAAAAAAAACCGCGATCTGTCTCTCTTCTTACTGAGCGGCTTCCAAATCCCCCAGCGTCAGTATAACACAGTCTGAGCGTTGACACACACACACACACACACACACACACACACAGCCCAGTAGCAAAGAACACACGCTGCAGAAGAGAAGAAAGACAAAACTAGCACAATAGTAAAACACAAAGTAAGGTGATTTATTGCGGGTTTATAATTTCTTTGGCATGGCCGCTGTTTTGAAAAATCTGACTTTTAGATGTTTTAGGCAACAGAGTTTGGAAATTGCACCGAGGATCTGTGTTCAATATTTCTGGGACTTTTTTTTCCCCCTCCTGATGGGACGGTGTAGAAATCAGTGTGTGTTAATGATTGTGCATCGCTTTAAGGCCATGAGTGTATTATGCTCATGAGGACGCGTCCCCCACATTTAGACCAACGACCTTTAAACTTTACAGTATTTTCTAATATGCTGTAGTTCCTGTGTAGGATTTTTCAACAGCTGCTGTTTGTGTTTGTTTGAAAAGTTAAAAAGATCTTATATCTAAAATTAATCTGCTGATTTTTTATGTAATCAGTGATAATATTATGATTATTATTATTATTATTATTATTATTATGATTTGAGGTTGAAGTCCACGTGCATGTCTGTGTGTCTTTCTGTACAGCAGAACTCTCTGTCTAACTTATTAATACAGTGAAATGACATTCTGTAAGGTT
>JAQQZT010000006.1:24871980-24901464 GCA_030068275.1 Clarias platycephalus | reverse complement strand
ATAAT
Organism: Clarias platycephalus; assembly: GCA_030068275.1. Classification (NCBI taxonomy): domain Eukaryota; kingdom Metazoa; phylum Chordata; class Actinopteri; order Siluriformes; family Clariidae; genus Clarias; species Clarias platycephalus. The sequence goes on along the minus strand of JAQQZT010000006.1, from coordinate 24,901,459 downwards.
TAATACAAAATATAAAGTAAAAATAAAACAAATTAACCTGCACTTTACATTTAAAAAAGTAAAAATAAATCCAGACAGATAAGTGTTTCCATTTGTGCACGCAGGCGCTGTGTGTGTGTGTGTGTGTGTATGTGTGTGTGTGTGTGTGTGAGCAAATTATGGTGCACTCACACACACACACACACACACACACTCTCGCCTTTATAACCCCCGTCCCACCCCCTCCTCAACTCGACTTCCCACACAAACACGCACACACTCTCTGCCTTACACAGAAACTCTGCAAGCACTAAGACCCAGTGCGGAGATGATTACCCACAATTTCGCAGCACAAGAGAGAGAAAAAACGTTGGCTCAGTTGTGATCACGTCAAAACAAGAAGCACATGCGTGATACATGATACTTGGACGTAAACCAAGACAATGCTCGTATTTCAAGTCAAAATGTATTTAAAATCTTTGCTTGTCTTGCGGAACACTCGTAAAACACGTTACTCGTACTCCGAGGTTCCACTGTGTATATATATATATATATATATAAAATATATAACATTTATTAAAAACAGATATAAATAACTTTTTTCCGAAACGCCTGTTATATGTTTCTCCAGGTTACTGTTCAAATTTTTTTTTGTGCAAACTGAAAATGAACCTCGGAGAGCGAAGGCTAACCTGGAGCCTGCAGCTGCTGCACGCCCACCACTAGGGGGTGTATTTTAAAGTGCAGATGCACATGATTAGCATGACCAACCTGCTCTCTAGACTCCCAGCTACAGTACGGACACGTTGACCAGAATTCAAACAGATGATAGAGTGAATGCTTTTCTCTTGTGCCACTCTTGAACAGAATCGGTTATGCGAATGCGAAGCTGATTTTGAATGATTAAGCTAAAAACCAGCCACTGGTTGATCAACTGGTGTATCTTTAGTTAATACAGTACATCAGGAGATAGATGCCATAGAACTAGTACGGAATGTGTTGTGAAACTCCATAGATGTGATAACATATAATGTGATTCAGTACACTGACTTCATTTTATTGCCCCATAACGTTGCTGAGTCTAGACCTGAGCGACTGATCAACCCCAGATCATAACACTGTCTCCAGAGGCTTGTACAGTGGACACTATGCATGATGGTGCATCGCTTCATGCGCTTCCCTTCTTACCCTGACACGCCCATCGCTCTGGGATAGGGTCAGTCTGGACAGACCACATGACTTGAACAGAATCAGCCAAACGCAGTAAATGTCACATTTTAATGGTGGTGTATTAAATCCTCTGGACTCGTTAATGAGAGAACACTAAGGGAAGGGAATCACTAAGCAGTTTTCTTTATCATTCATCTCTGCTTTGCTTTCATGTTTTGATGTATAAAGATCCGTCCACAACATAACTTCCACGGCGCGTCATCGGGAGGGAGTTTTTCTTTTCCCTCAAACGGCGGATGACGGATGATTTTCATAGAGAGGCCAAATCCTGAACATGTAACTGAGTTTGGTGTAATTCAAACACCCGGTGATGTGCGTTTGATGAAAAAGTCTTTCTATGCTGATGAAAAGCCGAAGCGATAGACCAAAGAAATGTTTATACATCCTCTGACATTTTAGCTAATTATGAGTACCGTGTTTATTTTTAGTTGAGAGCTCGATTTATCTCCAGGTCTTTCTACGGACGATGATCTAACGTGGTGTTTAATGATGGTTTTAAACGGAGATAAGTTGAGCTCGCCGGAGAGAGTGCGGTCTATTACAATGTGTGTTTCCTCTCGTTCTCGCTCGCTCTGTCTCCGTCTCCGTGTGTCTTGTGCTGTTCTTCTCCAGACCAGAACACAGTGTCTTTGTTCGGAGACGGCTCATAAGCGATGGTGATGTTTGCAGCGGTTTTGGGCACAGTATGGACCAGTTTTATTTTTGTAGTGTTTTGCAAACTTTTTTTTTCTTTTCTTCTTTAAGTAATAAAATGTGGTTTGGATTATCTAGGAGTTGAAGCGGATTCTGCCGAATTCTCCAACGAGTCGAAGACAGAACGACTGATGATGATCGTTGTTAACAATCCTTGGAACATGGACGCGAGATCAGTCACTAAGTCACCTGCTGAAAGACGCAGAGCAGCCTGGAGAGGATGGATAAAAAAGTGTGAAAGAGGGAAATAAAGATTTCCATCCAGGCAGCAGGAAACCTCAACAAGGATTTCGGAGGAATGCGCGCGTATTCACTTGTTAAAAAAGAAAGAAGAAAGGATGGAAAGAAACTGAATATTTTACGCCTAGTCGAGATATTTCGTGGAGATATTTAGAGAAGGTATTTAAGAGGTGTTTTGGCTACATCATCATTTCCTAGTGCTGTAAAACCGTGACCTCTAAGGCACCGGGAACAACAGGATATTTGGTAATCAGCCTCATAGTGACCCGAGGCGGACTTGGCCTGGTATGGATGTGTGCGCAGACACAGACTCCGCACATGTGCCGTCTTTTTTTTTTTTTCGTTCTTTTTTTTTTTTTGTGGAGGGAGGAAGAAACGAGGTAGAAGAAGGAGATCAGCTGCAGAGCCAGCCAGGCTTTGGGGATGATTAGGTGCTCTTTGGCTCTTCCAGAGTCTGGACAGGGTTCGATCGCTGTGCGCTGCAAGAGTCCCGATCCAAGAGGAAAGAGAAGGGATGAATGAGAAACCGAGGTCTCCCCAGAAGACACGTTCTGAACCTTTTTTATTTTTTATTTTTTTGTCAGACCTTATAGGCTTGTGATGTGAGATGTTATTTTGGAACGGTTGTGAATCTTTCAGTGTACAAATTAAATATACGCCAGACTGAAGAGTGTCCTGGTCAATCTCAGTGGGCGTGGCCAGCTCAGATAAATCCGTATCTCACATGATTAACATCTCAGGATCAAAGTTTGAACAATCGACTTTTCTTTCCCTCTTTCTTTACAACGACACCTTTTATCTTTTCCTCCCTCTCCCCCCCCCCCCCCACACACACACATCCTCTAATGAACTTTATTATGCTATCCATCACTATTAACCTGAGCTGAACCGCACTAACACTTAGCTTTGTTCTGATGTTGTGTTTGCAGAGGCTGTGGATCATGGATCAAGTAAATGTGACAAGTGAGTACTGTTTGCACAGCAACACACACACACACACACACACACACACACACACACACACACACACACACACACACATTAACACATGCACACTCCACTGCAAGCGTTCAGCTCCAAGCCGGACTAAGAAAAATTCATAAAACCCAAGCATTTTCGGTCATTTTCGTCGAAATCGTCTGAGCTTATTAGACACAATCTGCCCACCTGTCTTATACATCACTGGTGGAGTTACTGACTTGAATCTACTGATGTTATCCAGTAACCCAGAAAGATAGAAGCCTATTCATGAATATAACCTGATTCTTGGGGAAGGCATTTAAGAGCTATTTGAGTCTAAACCGCTGTCAGTTTGCTCTCGCTCGTCTACGTTCCGTTGCGATCTCCCCTCCTTGAACTTGTCTACATTTTGTAGTGTTACAGCCTGGAGCTAAAATGCACTTTAATTGTTTTTTTTTAACCTTTTGATCTATACAATATGTCCAGGCACAGAATGCATCCATAGTATAAGACAAACGCTAAACATCTGGATGCTCATAGTTTCGTTCGTTCTGCTTGCCAAAATCGCACAAGGTCTATCAAATGGATGGAGTCCACTGATGAGCAGCAGTCGATGGATTCGGCAGTGTGTTTAGGATCATTGTTCTAGTGGAAAGCCGTGAACTCTGACCTGGGTTCAAGATTTCCTTTTGAGACTGACCATTATTTGGGATCAACCCTGACCAATTTCCCAGTCCCTACTAATCTCCATATCACACGATGCTACCGCCACCATGCGTCATCTGAGGATGATAAGTTTCCCACAAATATTGGGTTTTCCACAAACATAAGCCAACATGGTTGTTTAGTCTGATTATACTAGAAAAAAAATTTTTTACATGACAGCTGTAAAAGATTTACTAAAGATATAGAATTGTTTTAGATGTTGGAACACAACATGGTTTGTTCAGGAGCTTCTTCCATCTCTCAGGGTTATCCTTGGTCTCTTGATTGCTCCTCTGAATAAGCTTGCCTTTACTCATTTATATTTTTTAAAAAGGTGTAGTGTCACCCTGAAGGATGATTCATTTTTGAAACAACACCATGATTTGCCATGAAGTGTTGATTTGCCATCAGGTGATTTGCCAAATTTGACATCATTAGGCCAATTGGCGTTCCCAAATTGCCCGCAAGGATACAACTCCAGTATCCTTGCCAAGAAAACCCCATGGACAGGATTTGGAAAGGCCTGGGGTGCTATGGTCCATGAGGTCATGAAGAGTCATACACGACTAAACAAAAACATTGCAACCTACAAAACAAGTCAAGATTACTAGAAGACATTGATATAGTATGGTATTTACTTTAGTTCATTTTTTTAAGACACACAGAAACTATGTTTATCACCCTTGTACTATATCATAGCTGGTGTTTCACTATCATATAAATGTGTGTGTGTGTGTCTACAACAGCGTCATGCTGAAGGAAAAGGGACGTGGAAAAGATGAGACGTACTGGCGAGAGATCAACGCAGCCATGGCCCTGACCAACCTGGCCAAGCCTAAAGACGGAGCTCCTGCAGGAACCACCAGCTGCATCATCCAGAAGTCCTCTCATATAGCCGAAATCAAGACTGTCAAAGTACCCATCATGCACAAGTACTAGCAGCATCCGCGTCCGGACCACAGCAACAACACCACAACGTGACTTCCTTAACTTCTGGAATCTGCATATTTTTTTCGTTGTTGCTGTTGTTGTTGTACTTACGAATATGAAGTAGACTCTTTTTTTTTTATCGGTACTTCGAGTTGTTGTTAAAGTGCCCTGAAACGCAGCACCTCGGTGTTGTTTCGAGGGTTTGTGCCTTTTTTGGATGCACAAGCGCTTTTCATAATGTAAGTGTTGATGACGGTATTGCAGAACGAGACACTTTTGCATTTGTTAACTTATTTTGATATGACTTTTTTTTTTTTATATACTCTGGAAATTTCTATTTCTGTATCTCGCCAAAGTGCCTTCGTGTAAACTTAAAAAAGGAGAAGTGCACATGTTTGACGTGACGCTCGGTTCCGGGCGTGCGCTTCCTGAAGTTACTGCAGAGATTCTACAGGTTTTCTTTTTGTTTGTTTATTTCTCAATATTTATACGGTGCCCAAGGTTCAGAATGATGATACAATAATCATACAGTGTCATGTTTACACCATTTTCAGTGAGTTGTCATTAACAGATACAACATGTTCCTTTCATAACTCCAGCCTTACGTTCTAGGTTACTGATCTCACCAAGACTTTTTATCAACATGTCAAGCAATTTCATACAGGAGCAAGCTATTATTTTCTACCCAGATCATAAGCAAGCGTTTGTTTTTATAAATACGCACTGAAATACTACGAGCTTTCTAAAGCCTGAAATTGCTTGTAAGTACGTCTATGCAAGATTGGCTGCTGCACGTGACACTAGCGGTGTGTCTCAAATTGAATACTTATATACTATTCTAGACTAACAATAACTAGTTTTTATATTACGGCTAGAATTAGCTTAAATATATATATATTTTTTAAAAATCACACTTGTGTAACCTTTAAACCTTCCCAGTGGTTTGTCTTACACACCACACTTCTATATTTTATAGATTTTTTTAAAAATACGCAATTTTCAAACTAAGATCAATCAGGACGGCGGTGTAAAGTTTTTAAAAACCCGCCATGTTTAACATCGCTGCTTATGAAACAGCATGCGAACCTCTACACACAAATTCATGCATCGGGTATAAACCAGGACTAAGTGTGTCAGTAGGTTTGATAGACCAATAGTCAGGGTTGCGTTGCTCGCGTTGTGAAGTCAGATAAAGACTTGGCTAGCTTAGCGCTGCTCGACTTAAGCAAAAGCGGTAACTGTATTTTCATTGTTTTTTTTTCCCCACCAAGATGTAGAGTTTTACTTTTCATACTATGTTATTCGATATAAAGCAAATAACTTATATGAAGTAACTCTATATCTAACGACCGAGCTACTGTTCACTTGGCTGGACATCGAGTAGAAGAAAGACATTTGTCTTCTGATTTAGTGCGCCGCAACAGCTTAGTTAGCCAGATACACATAAAACAATTTAGACTCAGCATTTAATAATAAGTGCCTAATAATAATATTATTAATCATATTAATAATAATAATAATAATAATAATAATAACACTATGTATAACTAATAGCACATTAACCCACTTTGCCAACATAACCAACAAAAACTGCGCATGCACTACAGTTCAGCTTGCTGACTAATGATAACCGACACCGTGCTATTCTACGTTAAACCCAGGACACATTTAGATTATTTATTTTTTTTTGTCCATTTCATATTTAAGAGACGTCCAGACTCTCAGACATTCCAGGATGCGGATCAAAAGCACCTAAAGTGCCTCTAAGAAAGACTCGTCTGCGTATCGCGAAGAAGCGATGGAGAAAACACATGGTGTTAAATTGCTGTGATATGACTCAGTAGGACACATGTCCATGAACGCACACGCACACAAGCGTAAGCCTGTAATTATAACATGTGGCCGCAATCATCATACTGGTTTGTCTTTTTAGCAGATCATTTATCCATCATCTGCCGACACCACGGAAACTTCTGTCAGCATCAAGTGTTTAATGTAGCGCTGCTTTAATGCAATATAACCCTGATTCCTGCAGACACACACACCGTGTTGTTCAACCATCACATCGCATGCGCCAACCAGTGCTGGTCCTCATCCCTCTTACTGACACGGTGTTCTCCCGATCGAGATTCTAAAAAGAGTAAAGAGGAGAAAAAACCTACTTAGTGTTAAATGTTAAACTCTACAGCGCGAACAAGCCGAGGTGGGAACAACGCATGACTCTTCACGCGGGAAATGAGTCTCGACACTTGACATACATAAGTCCTGAGTGAAGATTCATTTGAAGTTTAGGTCTGGAGAGAGGACAGAGAAGTCTCAAGACAAGTCTGGAATAAGGATGGAAATCTAACGACATCATGATTATCTGTCTTTAATCAGGACATTTTAAAGTCACTTCCCGCAGTAATGACATACGATTCCTCTAAGTGAAGACAGACAAATCTCAAGTCATGACCCAAATAAGGATGGAAAAGACTGAAGTACAGAACAAATCTCCACGAGTGTAAAGACAAAGGTCATGTCCTAATTAAGGACAGGCTAACAGGTTAATTCTCATGTAAAGACAGTCTTTTCCAGAGTCAAGGCACAAGTAAAGACGGACAAATTTCAAGCCAATCTCTAATAAAGATACTGTATATTAACACCAAGAGAAGGTAAGAGCAGAGACAGACAAGTCTCAAGGCAAGTCGCAAATAAAGCCAGACAAGTCTGCAGTATGAGCCTTAAGTTGAATCATAAATAAAGATGGACAAGGCACAGGTCAAGACAGAAAATTTAAGATCTTAAATTCCATGTAAAAACAGACTAGTCATGTTCCAAGTAAGTTCCCAAGCAAAGACGTGCAAGTCTTAAATCAAATCGCAAGTAAAGACGTGAAAAGCCTCACGTCGAGGACAGACGAGTCTTCAAATCCCAAGTAATCCAGGACAAGTTTCATATAAAGTTCAGACATATTGACCTACAAGGCTTAAGGTGGATCCCAAGCGAAAGAGTCAAAGCCCAACTCAAGTCCAGAGTAAAGAAATATGACGAGGCTCAAGTAAAGACCAGATAGTGAAGAATAAAAACAGACAAATCCAGGACCAGGTCCCACGTCAAGGCACACAAGTCTCAAATCATGTCCCAAATCCCCAGTCAAAGACGTAAAGATTTAACATGCTTCAGTTTAAGTGCAAATCTCAAATCATCTTCCAAGTCAAGAGACACAAGTCTCAAGTCGTGTTCCAAGAAATAAACGGACAAATCTCAACTCGCATCCAGAGTAAGGACTCGCTCCACGTCATTTCCGATATAAAGACAAAATCTTAAGTCATTTGCTTTTACCGCATTCTGCAGACGTCCTTATCCAGAGCGACTTACATCCTTATCACGTTAAAAACATCTGAGCAGGGTTAAGGCCTTTGCTTGGGGCAACTTCGAACCTGGGACCTTCTGATCACCTTAACCACTGAGTTACCCCTGACCCAAGTCTGACTAAACCCGCGCTACACCCTGAAGTCCCAGGTCCATTTCCCTACATATCATTATTTTTCCACAAGCCAGAAAGTTACTGCAACTGAAATGTCCAGGGTTTGAATGTTTGGCGGTGAGGGTCACGACCCAAAGGGACGTTTACCTTGTTATCAGTATTATACTGTAATAAAATGTGTGTCTTCTCATATGTTCCTACTTAAAAGCAGAAATCTTGGCCCGTGTTATACAAAGTCTGCAGCTGGTGAGAATTAAGGCTCAAATTGATGTTTACAAGACGCAAGAAACAGACATTTATGTTTTCTGAAAAGAAACACCACTTCAGTATTACTTCAGTTTCGGAGTGAATGAAAGCATAAACTTTTTTTTGTGTGTTTGTGTTGTGATTTCTCTGTTATAGTAAAGATGTTGTTTACTCATAAGATCATGCAGTACTGCCTTGAATGGGACTAATCTCTTTACATATTTATGTGAAGTATGCAAACAGTACCGACGCAGGGCCACTTTATGAAAGACAGCAGTATAAAACGAAGGTGGTGTGTGTGTGTGTGTGTGTGTGTGTGTGTGTGTGTGTGTGTGTGTGTGTGGGCGTGTCCTTCATGTCCTCTGGCCTTATGTTTGATAAACCCCACCAGTCCGATGGTGAGACAGGCCAAAGAGATTTCTTCGTAAAGAAATTCAGTGATGGAGTTTGTTCAGACGCTTCTCTCACAGACTCTACAGACACTGGTGCTCAAGAACTCACAATCCAGTCAAACATGTGCATGGTTTTTTTTACTTTCTTTCTTTTCGGAAAAAAATTAAACATTCCAGTTTATTTCCTGATGCTGCTGGTAAGACTGTCTCACCTCTGAGTCAGAGGACTATTTGAAAGCGTACATCCTCCTTTTTGTTCTGTTAATTCCAGAGGGAATTCTGCGATGCTTCGAATCTCCAATGAACTTTACGGATCAAGGTGAAAGGAAGATGTTGCAAGCGAGGAGACATCCATCATCCAGAATGGATCACGTCTAAGCCTGAACCTTTTATTTGCCAGTTTTTGTACTGTAATTTGTTTCAGGTTCGGTTTAATTATTCCCCTGGACAATATTTGCTTTCAAAAGATGATGACGGACAAAAGGCAATTGTTGCATTCGTACTTCACAACATCTTTAAATTATTACGGACTGTTAAGAGAAAAACAGGAACTGGCAATGATAGCCTAATTTTTCTTAAATCTAAGTTATATATATTTTTTATGTTGTTTCTTTAGAGACTGGATGTTTATCCAATGACCAAATGCATAATAGCTCATTTATCCTCTGGTTTTCTATTGCTTTTTCCCCAGGAACTACAGTATGTTTACTTTCAATGAACAATGAATAAACTTTTGAAGATGTGACATTTGTTGGTTTTTAGGGCTACATACGCTAACATAACTACCTTTATTACTTCTACTTCCACTTCTACTACTACAGTACTACTAATAATAATAATCATTCATTAATTAGTCTTAATTGATTACAATCAGATTTTAAAAACAATCCTAAACACTGAATAAGTCAAGTTGAACAAAAGTCCAGATTAAGTATTACGTCGAGACGAGTTATAAACTCAAGGTTATAAAATCACTGACTTGTGATGGAATGGTAGAATACATCATCTATTTTGACTCCGATCCTACACGTAGTACAAACATGCAGTTTTAGAGTTGTTACTTTTATTGAAACCAAATGATAAACCAGCATTTAAGGTAACGCCAAGCTCTACGGCCTTGCTCAGACAGCAGGCAAATCCGATTAATTTCACAAATCTGATTGGAGTCGGCTCTGTTCAGACTGGCAGCCCGAATCCGATGACCTTTCTGTGTTGGTTCCTGCAGTAACGGCGCCCGAGACTCGTGTGCAGCACAATACTGTATTTCCTCATACTGTATATCACCCTGTTTGTGTAGATTTCCTCGTACTGATCCATCGTCCCCACAGTGCAATCGGACATTTCACTTCGTCCTCTACTGTCCTCCTTGTCCATACTGTGGTTTAGCCTAACGCTCTACACAAAGTTGAGTTGTTATGCTTTGGGTCACAGTCTGTTTTCTCCTTTTGGCATTATTACCGCTAAGCATTTTCAGTAAAAGCCGCACCCTTAAATCTTCCATAGAGACTAAATTAAATGTTTTTTTTCAGTAAGAGCCTTTGGCTTAACCGTAGTATTTCCAAGTCCATTTCTTCCAGCGTCTTCTCGCTCGTTTTTCAACAATGGCTACATGATCATACTGTATGGACGTCCTCGCCGCATCGCGTTGTACTCTAAGTGTTGTAACAGACACTTCGGAATCTAGTTTGAGCGCGTGGAGCATTCAGATTGAGACGCAATCTTTAGGAATCCGGTTTGAATCTGATTTCAAACCACTTAAATCTGGATGTGGTTCAGATCAGGATTTGCGAAAAATCTGATTCAATGTGGATTCAGTGTTCAGACTACATGAAGGCAATCTGATTCCAATCTGGATATGTCGATCCGATCAAATCAGATTTGAGCTGGCAGTCTGAACAAGCTCCAAGATGAAATCAGCCATATTTGGTCAGACTTAGTTACCAAAGAAAGTATTTCTGTTTTCCCAGATTGTATAAAAGTCCTTTTTCTTCATGCTACACCAGACGTATACGGGAACCTTAGCATTTCACCCAATGGAGATTTCCCTTCGTCCCAGACTTGTTCCATCATGCCGATGCCTCCGTGCACAAACCACAGTCCTTAAAGACATGCTAAGGTTGGTGTGACTTCAGGTGTTTTGCTACAGTAGGTTATTTTATTTATTTTTGTTACAATTTTAAGTCCTTAAAATAAGTTGTCATACCTTGAAAGTTTTAAACCTTTGTGTAATTTAACAGCTTCATGAATTAAACACGAGTAATTAAAAGAGGCCCATTCCTTATAACATTAGTTTTCTCACTTAAAAAACAGTCAATTCAATTCAATTTTATTGATATAGCAGGTTTAAGGACGGTCATTGTTGCAAAGCAGCTTTACAGAATCAAAAAGAAAAGTAAGGAAATGAACATGAAATATGTGAGAAAATATGCATCATCACTGAACAGCCGAATCCAAGAGCGTCTTCATGGTCAAGTGGAATATACTGTACAAACTAACTTCAAATACAAGCGTTTAACATTTACCTTCGAATTAAATTAAACAAACAAAAAAAAAAACCTACAGCTTTACTGAGCAGTGTGTGTCTCTGTCATCTGCCAGAATTATTATTTCCAAACAAACTTAGCAAATAATTCACTCCTACCACACGGGATGCCAGAGTGGGAATAATTTAGAGTGCCCCACCTGTAGGATTATAAAGACGTTTTACCGCCTCAAACGCCTCCAAAGTCTCAAAACTCAACTTGCCGAGTGTTTGTTGAGAAGTCGTGAGCCTCTCGAGGCTAATGTTTTACAACCGCGTAGATTCCGCATAGTGAATCTAATCCAAGTTTGCAGTTGCGGTGCTCGTGTTTGTCTGGTGTAAGGGGGTGTATGAGGGGGTTTTGACACTAGAGTTTGGAGAAAAAGGCTGATCTTCAAGACACTCTTCAAGGTGTACGACCTTTGATAAAGTGACGCCATAAAAAAGTTCTGTTGCACCATTAGGAAGCTCGTGCACTCGGCTCAGAACCGTTTATATCAGAGGATCGGTCGTGGCAGATCAAGCTGTGAATTCCAGGCATTTGCTGATCGATTGGTGGATCTCTATTATTAAGTGTAAAAATAATTTTACAAACATCTAATTTGGAGTCAGTGTGGCGATACTGTACATGAAGCACCACACAAAGGAATTCATAACCGAATTGATTTTTCCCCATTTCTGATGCAAAACTCCACACAGAGGCCTTCTGAGCTCAGAATCAAACCAGAGACCCTGGTGTTGTGAAGTAAAAGTGTGCCACCATGTTTGGGCAAATATAGTACAACATCCATCCATCCATCCATCCATCCATCCATACAGGAACCCCTGTAGTCCAACTATTGGCCATGGGGCCAGTGGTGACTACCATTGGATTTATTCCCATATTTACAACCGTGTCGATTCTGCGTAGTGAATCTAATCCAAGTTTGGAAACGGCAGTGAGACAGATTCCTGTGTAATCACTTTTCTGACAAAGTTTTTAATTCCGTCCAAAACAAACGCTGGATGCTGCGTCCATATGGCCTCCGCTCTGGGCGTGTGTGCAGGCGCAAGTTCACTACTTGACCAGTTAAACAAACAAATCAGTCAAATCCCCTTTCCTTCAGACTAAATGAGAAAGGCCTGGTTAAAGAGGACTATTGTGCTTTTCAGGATTGTATTATTTAAAGAGCAGATATAATTAGCCGAGGTTTACATGCTGCCTGAATTCTGATGACAGCCACAGCTCAGACACGCTAAAAGACGCTTGAAGGTTTTTTGGACGTTTCTAGTTCGCTCCATAACTCAATGCCAACACGAACAACCGACTACAATATCTACAAGTACTCGTCCGCTCTCCGGCTTCCTTTTCATTCTGCCCTGCCCGTCTTTCTCTTTCTTTAATGATTCTACCATTCCGCTTGGCTTCCCGCAAAATCTGCCCGAAACCCATGAACTAGCATTCCGATCTATCAGAGAGAGGGAGACTGTGCCAAAGAGAAGCTGCCTCGATGCCTTCAATGGAAGTAATTCCGAGAGCTGCTAACCGAAAGAGCGGGATGTTGATATTATGACATCACGACCAACAAGCAGCTAAGGCTATGCACGGGTATTCAAATAGAAAGTTAACTTTGCGTTCGAGGCGCCAGTATTCAATTACCAAAATCACATTTCTTTATTTTGTTCCACATGTCCACATGATGTTAATCAGTCCACATCTGGCAGCAATTTGATGGAGAGAAACACCGTTGTGGATTGTGACTTATACGTAGGTGCACATACTATTAGGCCTCACACGATCGAGGATAGTACAGGGAATCGAAGATAGCTTCCATCTATCCTGATTGGGATCGAGTTGAACGATTTAAGTCTTCAGAAGACGTCGAGTCTGCAGGATTAAAAACAACAAAAGTAAACTCCGATGTCTCACGTTTTCTTGTTGTGTCCTGTTTAAATCTTAATAATGCCACCGAACGGCTTTCTCGGCCGCATCCGAGCTTGCCTTCCTTGTCCGTGCTGCCAAACTGATAAAACCTTGAACGTCTTTGCTTGCAAAAGATGAACAGGGTTTTAAATGAAGAAAATAAAAGCAGCATGTTTATCAGGGCGACTTCATTGTAAAGGAATTCAATCGGTATCTGATGTTCAACGCGAAGCACGTGTGCACGCGGCTGATACGGTTCCGTCTCGATTTTATAACAAGCGCGCTTACACGGAAACCTAGTTTAGTTCTGCAACCATTCCTTAGCTTGCTAATGAGAAATTATACAGAGCAGCTACTTTATGAAAAGAAAAAAAAACAGCAGATATATGGAATTGCATAAATATCAGGTACAGATGGTTATCAACCGGTTCTCCAGTATGGATCAATATCATTCTATTAAAGTCAACCTGGTCATGGAATCCTACAAGGAAACCTCCAATTCTGCAGGATAAAACCCATCATCACGTCCCGCACTCTTTCCTCTCCCTTGTCCCTTTTCCTCATCTATAAACGGACTGGCGAAACACCGGGTCTGAGCAAATGTTTCCACCAGGATCTAAGCGATGTTCCGTGATGCTATTTTCTTTTCCTCTCCATTCAGATCTCAAAAAAACACTCGGAATGGAAGCAGTGTCGCTTCACTGGTAGGCACGATCATGGTGAGATGACACTTTTTGGCCCACCACGTGACAAGGCTTCAGGTCTGAAGCACGCCAAGAAACCCGGGTTGCCGTCACACTGAAGAACAAAGCAGAAGGTATTTCCTTTTCTTTCTGATGATGAAATCTACCTTCTGCTCCATATTGGAATAATTACTCGATGTGCATAGATGCTCCAGTGGCTCATTATTTAGCAGCGGACCATGTGCAGTTTGTGCGACACACATTCCTCGAGCCGAGCGTTGATTATGGGCCGTGCAAACGTTTAAAAAATAATTAAATGTTTGAAGAGATACTGAGATTTCTGGAGGCCCTTTTTTTTTCCTGAAGTCTCTGAAACTGACCCGTGCTGATGGAGAACCTCATGCTGCTCGTGTGACGATCCGTTCAAACACATGTGGAACTTTCCCCCCCAAAACCTGAGCTTATAGCAATATGGATGTTTAATAAACCTCGTAATATCTTTTATGTGGACTAATGGAGCAAAACCGCCATCGTCTGGGTCACAGACAATAAGTCTGATGAATTATTTTTACATTTCTAATGAATGACTTCCACAGACGGACGTATTAAAGACTCCGAGATGGGAGACGAGCGACTGCACATTACTCACACGTCAGTGGCACAAACTTCACAAAAGTACACGTGGGTGGGTTTTCTTTTGTTCTTGTATGAAAGGAAAAAAAAGATACATAAATAACAATTATTTAAAGTATTATACAGTATATGTAATAACTACACAGGAAGCTGTAGCTCATCTGCTTTTTCTTCGTCTTCCAGATCTTTTCTTTGTCTCTCTCTCATATGCTGTGTCTCTCTTTCGCTTCTACTCTGTTTCCTGTCTTTCTCTTCATCAGTTTCCATCTGTCTCTCTCTCCTCATCCTCTTCATCTGTCTCACCATGTCTCTCTCTCTCTCTTCCTCTTTCTGTCTTTCTCTTCTTCTCTGTTTCTGTCTCTCTCCTATTCATCCGCCATGTCATCTCCTCTTATCTACCTTGTCCCTGTCTTGTCTCCCTGTCTTTTGCTTCTCTCACTTCCTCCTTGTCTACATCTCTCATCCAATCTGTTTGTCTGTCTCTCCTCCACTTTGTCTCTTTCTCTCTCTTCCACTGTTTTCTCTCTCTCTCTTCATCCTTTTTATATGTCTTTCTCTTCAGCTCTGTTTCTGTCTGTCTCTCTCTCCTCCTCTTTCTATCTCTCTCTTCTACCCTGTTTCCATCTCTCTCCCTCTCTTCCAGTAGTTCTCTTCTTCGCTGTCTCTGTCTCTGTCCTATTCATCTTCTGTCTTTCTCTCTACTGTTTCTATCCTCCCTCTCCTCTTTTGTCTGTCTCTCTTCTACTCTGTATCCATCTGTCTCTCTTATCTACCTTGCCCCTGTCTTTCTTTTCTATTCCGTTTTTGCTTCTCTCTCTTTCTCTTTGTCACTTTCTATCTGTCTGTCCTCTGCTTTTACTCTGTCTCTTCTACTCTTTGTCTCTCTCTCTTTTCCACTGTATTTCCATTGGTTCCTCCACTCTGTTTTTTCTTCATCTCTTTATATCGTTTCCAACTCACTCTGTAGGTTTTGTCTCTGTCTTTTTCCTACTCTGTTCCCTTCATCTCTCTCTCTCTCTCTCTCTCTTTTCATCTGTTGCTCCCCTTGGTTGTGTTTCTGTCTCGCTCATGTGTTTTTTTTCTGTTTGGTTCTCTTTTCTACTCTTTCTGTCTCTCTCTCTCTCCTCTACTGTTTCCATCTGTCTCTCTCGTCTACTCTCTTTTCAGTTGTCCCTCTCCTCAGCATTGTCTCTGTCTCTCTTCTTGCTATTCCTTCTGCTTTCTTGTCTTCTACAAGGAAAACACATTTTGTTTCATCTGTAATAAAGGCGTAACCAATCACGTCAGTGGACGACTTTGGAGAGGGACACTTCTCAAATCATTTTGTGTCCATGGGCCCTGCCAGTCTACACATGGTGAGGTCATACAGTTGTGGTCAGAAGTTTACATACACTCATATCATGGCAATATTGGGCTTACAGTGATTGTCTTTTTGGCCCGGTCTTCTTCTTATTTGTGCCCTAGTTCCAACCATTTAACTGATGATTTGAGGTTCTGATGAAGAATTATGAGGTTCTCCTACTCCAATATGATTTAATTCACTTTGTGCATTGTGCAGATCCATTGGCAGCAAAACTGCATGCTACCACCACCATGCCTAGCAGTTGTTACCATGTTCTTGTGCACCTCACCTTTCCTTCTCCAAACACTTTCCTCCAGAAGTTTTTTTTTGTTCTTTTCCGTCCATGTGCTCAGCTGCAAACTTTAGTCGAGCATGAATGTGTTGATTTTAGAGCACTTTTCACTTCTTTCTTGAACGGCAGCCTTTCAGTCCACAGTGATGTAAAACCGGTTCGACAGCGATACTTGTGTTTCAGCGGCTTCCAG
The DNA here is from genome assembly GCA_030068275.1 of Clarias platycephalus. Classification (NCBI taxonomy): domain Eukaryota; kingdom Metazoa; phylum Chordata; class Actinopteri; order Siluriformes; family Clariidae; genus Clarias; species Clarias platycephalus. The sequence goes on along the minus strand of JAQQZT010000006.1, from coordinate 24,885,048 downwards.
ATCGTGGCAGGTCAGCGCCATGGTGGGTCCTGGGCTCTTCCTGACTGCCTGAATCAAATTCTCCTAAGCTGAGGTTGATAGTTTGGGTTTCCTTGCAGCCCTTGTCCAAGTGGCTCCACCTGCCAATAACTTGTACTTAAGAGCGTGTACAACTGCTTGAACTGCTCCTGGAATCTGCAGTTGTTTAGAAACGAGAGATGCACCGTTCGATCGAGTGTTTTTCAGCTTCGCATGTAACTGATTCTGTGCTGATTGCACAGTGGCACAAGATCAATGCATTTGCTCTTTTCATCAGAAGATCACAAGTTTACAGTCGTCTGTAGCCAGGAGCTCTTAAGAGGGAGGGGTGCACTCTCACATCAGTCACAGTGACACTAACCAATCATGTGCATCTTTGCTCTGTTCCCATCCCTGACGGCGCATGTGCAGCAGTTCAAGAAGCCGGTGTCTCTCAGGAAGCATGTGATAGCCTTCACCTTTCCTGCTGAGCTTTCATTTTAAGTTGAGTTTATTTGTACAAAAAGTGCTAACCTGGAAAACGTCCTGTAACCTTGTGCAGTTTTGGAGAACCAGTCCATGTTTCATTATATGTAGAGGCGGCACGGTGGTGTAGTGGTTAACACTGTCGCCTTGCACCTCCATGGTCTTGGTTCGATTCCAGAATTTTGTACAAATTAACTCCAATTTCAACAGGTTCGATTCCCGTCTCTGTGTGCATGGAGTTTGCATGTTCTCCCAAGAAAAAGGATGGGGTTTCCTCCAGGTTCTCCGGTTTCCTCCCACAGTCCAGATACACGTAGATTAGGTTAATTGGTGTTCTCAAATTGCCCGTAGTGTGTGAATAAGTGCTCGACACCTGATTGCATCTGGGGAGTGAAGGACCTTGCTCAGGGCTCAAACTGGTGACCTCCTGATCAGCCATCCAACACTTCAATCACAGAGACACCCCTGTTTCATTATAGGCATATAATAATTTATTTAATTTAAATTACAAATAGTTTTTTATATGCTGTCAATTATAGTTTATAGTAGGAAAATCAAAATTGGCCAAAATCTGCTTTGGCTGGTCAGACTGTTGGAAATCCAAGAAAATTATAATCGGTGCGTCTTTATTAGAAATGGCAATTAATAACTAATCATGGCTGAGTCTTGACTCGTGTAAATCTACCATCCTCATGCTCAGATCTGCACTGAGCTCTTTGTCCCTTCCCATTGCATTGTGTCTTGGCCATTCCAGTGAGTGCCGGCAAACATTTTGAGAAGCTTCCAGCTGCGAGTCCAATACGCCAACGGCATTCATGTTCACGAGGAGTGTGTAGAAACTCCTGACCGCAACTGCACTTGAGTTCCTTTAAAGCTGAAGCCACCAAACCAAAGGTGCATCTGTGGACACCGCCCAACACCGCGACCATTTGCCATTCGTCAAGCTTTGTTACCAGAGCGGTCTCTTACAAACCGGGCTGTCTGGGAACAAAAACAAACAGTGGACGGTTTTCTTTAGATGCAGTGATAAGTACGTGCTGTCCAAATGGGCGCGATCAAAGAGACGGACATTGCTGTTCGGTCCACTTGAAAATAAAGAACTTTAGCGACCAAGGCAAACAGAGAGTACGCATAACTCTTATGCAAGAATGCATTCTGGAGTCGTGGAGAAAAAGATGAGAAATGCGTCTGTCCTGAGCTTACCTCGTCCACGCCAGTCACTGTCCAGCTCGAAATCATCACCTCGAATCATAAAATCATTAGACATATTTTCATAGGCTGGAATGCCTCCTTTATATCAATTGCTATCTTGTTCTTGATACTATCGAGGTTTGGGTGAAGAATTTATTTTCCTGCAAGTCGCCATGGTATGTTTTTATAACAATGTGTGTATTTACGCTGTCCTGACTCTTTCCTCCAGTAGTTCTGTCACATCTTTTTATAAACAAAGCTTTGAAAAAAAAAAAGAAAGAAAAATCCTGCTGCTACAGTATATCTCTCCATGCACCGAAGAGAATGAGTGTTTAGAAAAATCTGGCTCTCGCGTCCATCCCAGGCAGCCAGATCGGGCCGTTCCAGGGCACACGCAGCGTTCCACAAGAGTGCTAAGAATGGCAGAAAAACATCACAAATCAGAGGCCCCAAACCACCGCGCATAATGATCAAATATAAAAGAGCAGAGAGGAGGAAGGCAGACGCAAACCTCAGAGTCCGTGATTCTCTGTCTAATATTTCTAAAGCGAAAGTTAAATAAATTCTCTGGGCGAGCGGAGTGGAACAGCGTCAGCGGTGCAGATGGCGGTGATGGCAGCTGCTGCAGGAATGTGGTTTGGCTTTTAGAAAAAGAGAGAGAGAGAGAGAGAGAGAGACGAGTGCACAGAGGTAGCAGCCCTCCTTACACAGTCATGACTCTCATACAAACATTATGTAGTAGCTTCTGCTTGTGCCGTGTCGACATGCTTGTGTGTGTTTGTCTCTATCCTTATGGAACTTCTTGTATTAATTTTTTTTACAATGACATTATAATGGTAGCGATAAGGTGGAGTAGATGTCCCCACTGTCGCCTCACACCTCCAGGGTCGAGGGTTCAAATCCTGCTTCCAGTCTGTGTGTGTGTTTGGAGTTAGGTTTAGGGTTAGGGTTAGGATCTTCTGCTTCTGCTTGGTGGGTTTCTTCTGTATACTCCAGTTTCCTCACAAAGGTTATGATTGGGTGTATGTTTGTGCCTCGAGATGTGATGGCACTCCATCTGCGGTCCTGAACTTAGCTGATGCAGACAGATGTTCTCCGATGGCTCGTCACTGCAGTTGCTTAATAGTTCAGGACTGGAGTTTCCTACAGTCTACCTGAGCCTCAAATAACGAACTGGACTCCATAAGAACTTAAACACATCCCCAGTTATACTGAACTTCCAGCCTCCTAACACGCAGTATGACTGCAGATCAATCCCTGATATCTGTTATCACCCAGATGAGGATGGGTTCCTTGTTGAGTCTGGTTCCTCTTACGGTTTCTTCCTATTACCATCTCAGGGAGTTTTCCCCATCAGCACTGTGACCCTTGTCTTGATCATCAGGGACGATCTGATCCATCTTTTTCCTTTGATTCTGTAATCAGAATCCATCTTTTTCCTTTGATGCTTTGTGACAATGACCGTTGTTAAAAGAACTATACAAATACAATTTCCTCCATCTGGGGTACCCTGCCTTGTGCCCCGAGTTCCCTGGAATGGGCTCCGTGGATAATGAATGAACAAATTATAAATGTTTCTTGATACACTCAATGCTTTTTAGTGTTTTGGGGGGAAAATTGTAACGGTAAGCTTGTCAATGATAAGCCTCTAGATCGACTGGGAGAAAGTTAGACTTTCTGATTATTGTAACCATATGAATAATTTGCACCATAAAATCTCAACCTTCAGTCTGGATTAACTCAGAAGTCACCGGTGGACGAGTGATAAAATCAATATCAAACCCAGCAGGTATGTACTGTATAAAAGTTCCAGATCTAACGCAGTTTCATATTTTGTTGCCTAGACACCTAACTCATGAGGCTAAAATCTGGTGGCTAATGTAATGTAATAAAGCAAATCGAGTTAGTTCTACACTTCAGTGCACTAATACAGACTGAAGGAAATGAAATGAGCGCATGAATTCCCGCAAGACTCTCTCTCGGTAGCCTTTAAGTTCTCTGAAAACGGTCAAATTGTGTTTCACATGCTGAACAAAAACGTGAGTCATCAGGGAAGCTTTCAGCTATTATGTGTGATGTTTTATCATCAAAAGGCATAATTCCTAACCTGGCTATTTGACTTGTGTGATACAATAATCATATCGACCCTCCACAAATGTACCACATGTACTGACAGACCCCTATGTGTTTATTAGGGATGCCACCCAAAAGTCAGAGGCAGGAATATAAAAAAAACAAGCTAAAAATGGAGGGGAAAATTATGGAGGGAAAAATGGAAGAAACTTTTGACCAATAAGATTGTTTATTTAGCAATAAGATTATTATTAATTAACCCTACAGTCAATCTAGTCTAGCCAAAACCATTTATTAAGGTTTTTTTTCACAAAATAATTATCCTAACATTTAAAATGTATTATTTCATTTAACTATAAAACAATAGGAGCAGTATGGACAATACAGTGTTTTTCCCCCCAATTTACCCACTTGGACTGTTGTAGAGATACTGTAGCTCCTACAGGTCACGATCATTTGCTAACCTGTTATAGCTTAATGTGTTTGGCAACGTTTAACTATAAAATAAAATAAAATGCATCTCAATTCAATTCAATTTTAATTGTATAGCGCAAAGAGTCTGTAAAACTGGGCGATTATTATGGGATGCCTTGATGCGTCTCTTCATGTTTGTAGCTTTTTTCCCAGCGATTGTGTTTCCCACACTGTTTCCCCTCCGATATTACGACACATCGGCTTTTTTTCTCCCGGTTCTACAGTATATGAAGAAAATGGACCCAAATACCGTCTGTTCTTTGGCCCGAGTAATACTGCTGCGATGACGAAGAGTTAAAGATGACTGAGCTTGAAACGTCCCGTCATCACGCGTGCAAACTACTCCAGATACGTAGCGCGCCGTTACCCGGGAAACACCGGTGCTCACGCCATAATGAATGAACACCGTATCGCAGCGGATTGGGACGAAAATGTATTTGTTGATGAGAATAATTGATATCCGTGACGTCTCGTCATCGTCTTGTCTTAGTCACAGGGGGAAAAAAAGTCGACAACAAATATTTTTCGTCATTGTTTTCATCGACAAAATCAACACTATCCTACAGGTGGTGCTCTCTAAACTATTCACACCTCGGCAGGCAGCATCCAGTGTGGTAAAAGCTAATTATTTGCTAAATTTGCTTGGAATAGTAACAAAAATTAGAAATTTATAAAATTGTGGGATTAACAGAATCGCAATACAAATCAAACGGTACCTACGTTTCGTGTATACAGTATATGGTATTGGATGACTTCATTTTATTGCCCCATAACGTTGCTGAGTCTCGACCTGAGCGACTGAAGCTACACCCGATCATAACACTGTCTCCAGAGGCTTGTACAGTGGACACTATGCATGATGGTGCATCGCTTCATTATTCTGACACGCCCATCGCTCTGGTATAGGCTCAATCTGGACTCATGACCTTCCGTAAATGTTTCTTTTCATTGCTAGCTGATAATGGCGGTTGAAAAGCTCATGAAAGCACATACAGCATTCGCTGGCCTGAGAATTTCTTTATCAACTATATACACACTAGACTGAAATATTCAGCATGATGCACAATCATAGAAATGGAATCAGAGCTTATATTCCAGGACGTTACACTACGTCACACCGAGGTTTCTACGTGGTTAGGGCTCAGAGTAGACTAAATAAAGTTTATCATCTGTAAATCAAGACAACTTGCACTGTTCATGCTGGTTAGTGCAATCATGCTCTATTTTAGCATGCTCTGTTTGAATATTTATATCCCACATACATGTTTTTTTGTTCAGTATTTTCTTTTGGAATGGCGCTATGTCTCATCAAGGCTTGGCAGGACGTGTAGCGTAAGGCCTGGCAGGCAGGAGCTTTAGCCAGCGTATGGTGGAGCAGGCGGAGTGAACTTGGCAGACCATGCAGACCTTTATAATATTGCCATAAACCTGAACACCTGTGGACACACTCAAGTTGTGGGCGAACCCTCATACTCTATACACCTTCATTCATTTCTCTGATTTCTTTTTTAAATATATAAAAGATCTGAATTATATTTGCCTGTCTGTTTCTAGGATTGTCTTTATCTTTAACGGAGTAGAAATGAGGTCGTATTTTAAAACATCAACAGCGAGGAAGCATCCAAAGAATAGAATCGCAATCCATTTAACGTCCTGTTATCTTATTTGGAAGGGTCCGTCTGGCGCTCGAACGTCGTTTTGAGTTCTTATCGGGACTCGCGTGCTCGACCATGAAGCGTATTTTCTCTGGAGGCGAGTCAGACTGAAGCTTTTATGGTTCCTTCACTGTTTAGCTCCTGGAGAGCATGATGGATCACCCGAAGTAATCGAATCAACACTGAATACATCTTCATATGCATTAAACTGCAAAACATACTGTAGCTCCTGCTTCTTAACTTTTATCCGAAGCAATAAAACAACAATAAAAGTGCGTCAGATGTGTCTGGGAATAACGTAACAATAGTTAAATATGGCGTTACCGACCAGCTTTTGCTCAGGCTCTCTGTCCCTTCACCTAACAGCTAAAGGTCCGATGAGGTCTCCTGTGTAATACCTGGCTTACCCTTGTTTTATTTTCCACTGCTCTTTCCTAGAATCTTTTTTATGTTTTTTTTTTTTTTTTTTACGTATAATTGTACCCAGTGGCAACTTATAAGAGGAAAAGTAGCGGTCCTAGAATGGATCCTTATGGAACACCAAGCCTCACTCTTCAGACGTTTTCAGATGCTCCAGATTTATAGCTCTGCAAATATGTTTGTTTGGATTTCACCTATTCCAGCTGTTCATAGCCCGTGACGGCATGCTTATCAGGATCAGGCCTGGAGCATGAGATAAGGCTCTTTGTTTAGACGCTTCGGACCAAACTGCAAACTTTCCTACATCCGATTCAAACTCGTTATCTCGGGCTTATCCAAACCTGACGGCATTTAAATCAGGGTTTCGCATAAACAACCGTTTTGTACACGTTGACACTAAACGCTTTACAGGGATTTCCAGTGTGATGTATTTATATCAAATTTCAAAAACTAACATCCATCTACGATGAAGCAAAGAATTAAAAAAAAAGCGTACTTAGCGTGACCGGCAATTAGGGGTACTGGAGACGCTGCTTGCTCAGCTAATTATCTCATCGCGGTTGCCAGGATTTCCATAATCACATCTAGAGTCAATACGATCACATCATGAAAACGAGGAGATTCGATACACACACAAAACCGTGTCCAAGAGGTGATTTCTGTCTTCACATGGTAAAAATCCCGCAGAAAGCTTTCACCATAAACATTTTGACAACCCTGGCATGTTGATGGTTAAAAAAAGAAAGAAAGTAAAAAAGAAAAGTGTACAGTAATGAGGAACAACCGCAACGTTACGCTCTACAACAAGACAGTAAACGTCATGTAAACATTCCAGCCGGAAAGGAGCTTTACTATCGAGGAGGAATGGTGCTCTCGAGAGTTCATGGACACAAAAGAAAAAGAAAAACAATACCGGACATGCTCGTTTAACTTTTTACATATTTGTTTATCCAATCCAAACGGCGTATTTGTGAACCTAATTAAAGTGGTATCGCAGATGTTGTTTTCTCTTCAGCTCTTCGGTCGTATTGCTCTACAGAACCTTTTCTAACATCTTCACTTGTAGGAGCGTCTGATGTTCCTCTGTAGTCAGAAGGTAAAAAGTTTTACTGTATACTAAGTGCAGTTTATACGCAGTGTAAAGGTTGGCTGGTCAAATCCAGGTTTGAAGCTCAAACACAGCTGATTCAACTAATCTGTTAATTTTCAGTTAATATATATTAAGATTAAATTATTTGTCACATGTGACTTACAGCACAGTGAATTTATTTTGTACATTTTTCTCGCATTTGCCAGTTAGGAAGCTGGGGTCAGACAGGATCCGGCGGCCCTGGAGCAGATAGGATCAAGGGCCAAAATTTTAATTCTGTTTGTAATTGAAACAAAATCCAGGATTGAATTAAAGACAAGACACACGGTTACAAAAAGTGTAAAAAGTGATAAAGAATAAATAATCTACATAATACCATCACCTTGTAGTTTGAACTTGATCAACATGAGCAGATTACTGATAAATCTCAGTGACGTTGTAGTGTAATAACTGAACTGTTATTACTTAAGCTTAATTGAGGGACAGTTCTGACAATATATAACTAATGAATTACGGGGAATGAGAAGTATTGTCTCACTTCTATACTCCTGCAGTAATATTTGCAAATATTGTGTAAAACCCCGTGCGAGACGGGCCACTCATTGCTGATAAACAGCAATGCAGATCTGTGTTCCCTCTCCTCCGTTTGCGTTCCCCATGCCAGCCACCCTTCATAGTGCAGCTTTTGTTTCGGACATTTTACGACTTCCTGCCTGGGCTTGGACCCAAGAACCTCCCCACCTGGAGGCAGCGCATACGCATACCCGTCAGGTGCAGGATTTCACACAGACAGTGTGATCCTTCTGACATCTGACTCCATCATCATGTGCCAAACTGTTCACTTTCCCAGTCTGTGTGATCTCGAGCGTGCCGTCATTGCGCATCAGATCGTCCCTGGAAAATGCATTCCCCGGCACTGACATGCAAAACAGTCGTGATACGCACCCCTTTAAACCGCCGAGTCTATACCTGTCTTGGAATCTTTAATGTCTGTGCCACATTTAACACTGCACCAGTCCTATGATCATTTACAGTAGGGTCTGAGATCCGGCCGAGCTTAAAACACACAAAGGCAGCGCTTATTTAAAAAAGACACAGTACCTCCTTAACGCTTCGCATGTGCCTAATGACATTAATTCAATTCAATTAAAAACAAATTACCTTCATACATAGTATTTACATGTTGGTGATCATGCAGGGCCGTATAACATTCTGGTACGTTTTATGACTATCAGCAAAGGCGGTAAACAGGTTGTTCTATTACAGATAAATATCATTTATATTATTTATTATTAAAGTAGGGCTGCAACTTAGGACCAGTTTGATCATCGATTAATGAAACGATTGATCGACTAAGCAGATTATAAATGCCGCAATTCCTCAATAGCTCTTATTTAGCTCTCAGCTTTTAAATTTAGCTTTAATATTTTAAGTGCATGCGGTAGCTAAGAATCAAGATGAATATTTCTTTAAAAATGTCTTTTAATGAACTTTCCTAATGAAACAAAATGTAAAGACAAAGAAAAGTGAAGTAGCAGCAATAAAATATAATTATTAATAAAAACTTAAAGATGTCAGATGGCAATTACGGGTGTTAAGTTAAAATGTTAAGAAAATTTTAAGTCTCCGGTGAAGGGGCGTGGTCAAGTGGCAGAGGCGGAGTCAAGCCAAGAGAAGAGTGAAGGGCCGGAGAGTCAGGTAAAATTAAGACTTTACCAGCAAGACATCAAAGCCAGCAATCAAATGCACGAGAATTTCACACACACACACACACACACACACACACACACACACACACATTCTCTTCATGTCTGAATGTCCTTACCCAGTCTCTCGCATCCTTCCCAAAGCCATACTTGGCCACGCCCCCGCCAGCACAACGTCTTTACCTCTGATTCTAGCGGCTGTTTTGCTCGAGTTAAGAGTGCAATATTCCTACACTTAGGAGATTTTTTTCCTCCATTTTTGCCATCGCGCTGTTACTCTGTTCGCTCCAGTAAGTCTCACACCTACGTACATGTCACAGCTCTTACTGCTCACGCGAGAATCAAGAGCGATGATCTAAGAATGAATCAACAATTATGTGTTTGGCAACTAATTTGATTATGGATTCTCGTCAATAACATTGAATAATCATTGCACCCACATCGTCTATACCACTTTATCCTGTATTCAGGGTTGCCGGGGGGCCTGGAGCCTATGAGGTGGGGTACACCCTGGACATGGTGCTAATCCATCACAGGGTACACACACTCACTCATTCACACACTACGGGCAATGTGGGAACACTGATTATCCTAATCTGCATGTCTTCGGACTGTGAGAGGAAACCGGAGTACCTGGAGGAAACATGCAAACTCCACACACACACACAGAGGCGGGAATCGAAACTGCCTGAGAATCGAACCCGGACCCTGGAGGTGCAAGGCGACAATGCTAACCACTAAGCCGCCGTGCCGCCTTAAATGTTTTCATTTTAAACTTCATCATAAGAACACATAAGCACCCAAATCTGTTTCATTATTGGATTTCTGTTATGTTACCTCTAATTACTTTTGCTATGTTGGAAATGTATCATATCGAGACATTACTGTATCACATCAAAGTAGAATGTTGTATATCGTTACACCTGTTTGAAACGTGGTAGGATATTAATTGTCTCTGAATGCGTGTTAAGGCCCTTTTCGATAGCTCTTGGTCACTCGACTCTGTGACATCACAGGACAAAACCACCTATGGATGTTACATGTGGCACGGTATGATGTACTTACGATTACAGTTACAGTGTGCTAAACTGAGGCTGAATTGTCAGAAACTGTACTTACTCCACCGCACAATTTTGCTAGGAAGGATTTAGGATTTAAGATCATCTGCACACATTCATTAATCCAGTAAGTAAGAACTGTTCTACTATTAGCATCACCTACAGTAAAACCTTGGATTACGAGTAACGCGGTTTGCGAGTGTTCCGCAAGACGAGCAAAGAATTTTAATAAGTTTTGACTTGGAAAACGAGCATTGTCTTAGTTTACGAGCACCGAGTATCATGTACTGTATCACGCATGCGCTTCTTGATTTGACGCCGAGCGTCACGTCATCACAACTGAGCCAACGGTTTTTCTCTCTCTTGCGCTGCGGAATTGTGGGTAATTGTCTCCCCTGCTGGGTCTCAGTGCTCGTCTCTTACTGGTGTAATCAACATCCGTGTGTGTGTGGGTGTTTGTGTTTTTCTTTCTCTTGCGCTGCGGAGTGTGTGTTATGTGTGTGCGTTGCACCGGTTCACACACACACACACACACACACACACACACACACTCTCTCGTCTTTAGTGGGTGTCAGTGTTTGAGTGTGTTGTGTGTGTGCGCGCGTAATCAAATTACACGCGCGCACATACATAACACACACACACTCAGCAGCGCAAGAGAGAGAAAAACACACACACACCACAGTGCCTGTGCGCATGAATGGAAACACTTATCTGTCTGGATTTATTTTTCCTTTTTTTTTTTTTTAAGGTAAAGTGCAGGTTAATTTGTTCTATTTTTACTTTATATTTTGTGTTAATTATTTTTATGTATTTATTTTTTGGGGCTGTAGAACGAATAATTAGAATTTCCATTATTTCTTATGGGAAAATTTGCTTTGGTTTACGAGTGTTTTGGAATACGAGCCCGCTTCCGGGATGAGTTATGCTCGTAATCCGAGGTTCCACTGTACTGTGTTTAGTGCAGGAGGTGATATTCTGATGTGATGGTTAATACCATGAAGTGCAATAAGTTTACAGTACATACAACTTTAAAATCATTAAGGCGTGTGTTTGTCTGCTGGGTGACTATAAATTACAGTCCAGAAAGTTGCAGAATGTCAATCTGTCCACGTCTGAGATATAAACTGTGCTTGAATTGAGGAAAATATAATTTAGACATTTTATCTGCACTATGACGATGTCTCAGGAACCGCTGATGTAGGCACTATTCTGGGAAAAAGAAAGATTTATAGAAGTTACTTTGCCAGAACATATAATCTGATACAATACGGTTTGTCCACTTTCAGGTTTTGCTCGCTGATGGCCGTATACATTGCATGTTTATATTTGATTTTTTTTTTTTTGCAAACCTTTGTAGCATGTCACAATGTACTTTTTTCCAGATGAGAGAATCTGATCTTGATTAAGTTAAATTATCTTATTATATCTCATGGATTGATTCGAGAGTCCTTTCTTCAGCAGTACAACATCACACGGCATGGGATTACGTCCCTTAAAAAAAAAAAAAAAAACATTATCACAAACATCAGGGCTGGAGCGATGACGAAATAAAAATGATCGTTTGATTACGACCGACCAAATTAGCAACATTCGTTGCTGGCGTTAAACCAGAACGTTAAACTTGATCTGGCACAAAACCAGAGGCTTTAACTAAAAGTGAAGGCGACAGATTCATTCATGACATCATCTCACTCCGTACTTCAGGTTTTGGGTGTAAACACCATCAAAGCCTTATTGTTGTTTATACGACGGCAGATTGTTTTACAGTTTGTTGCAGTTTGCAGCGTGATTAAAGCCACATGCGCAGAGAAAACACATTGCACATTTCCTCCTAGTCTTCCTAGTTCCTCAGAAACGCTCTACATGCCGATATGAGTAATAGACGTGCTTTCAGACTCACAGCGAAATCATGCAACATGTTAAATTATGTCCTTCTGAAATCTATGAATCATACAATGCTTGGAAAAATATTTTTCCTCCAGTTAGAAGGATATTGTGAAAGGACAAAGCTCGGGTAAACAACTTTCATTTTATCTCATTAAATATCGTCCATCAATCATACGTGTGACAAGTCAGAAGTCTACAGACACGGTATCAGATATCTACTGTACAGACTCCGGCCTCAGTGGTCTGAACATCTCCTGTAGTCTACACGTCCAAATTTCAACAAATGCACAAACAAATTCACTTGAATCAAATTTTGGCTTCAAACTGTTTGAACTTATCTGGTTGAATTTGTCCGTCAGTGGGAGGCTGTCGCAGGCGACACTGAGCTGATGACCGAGAGGAACCCAGTAGCTAAACCCAATGTTAAACAGATTGAAGTTGGCAGGATGAATCACTTTTAAGAAAGGAATGAGCCGGCAATGAAGAACTGAGATGAGTCAGGAGTGTTGATGTTGGAGTGACTGGTTGTTTTACATCCCAGTTCCCCATCATGTCTGAGTTTCCTTCTGACTGTCCATTTTAGTTATGATATCATAGTTCGTCCTGCCGGAGTCCCTGCTTGCACTCTGTTGGTCTTCACATGTCGCTCCTGAGCTTCCAGTGATCCAGACCCCCTCTGCCCTCTGGACTCGTCCTGGTGTCCCGCTTCTGGTTGGAGATCTCGTCACATGGAGGCCCTGTTTGGACTGTCTGGGATGCGTGTGGTGACTGGGGACGGTTCCACTTTTGTGTCCTCGGCTGATGCAGACAGCTGTTCTCTTCAGACTTCAGTCGCGCGATAGTTCAGGACTGGAGTTTCCTACAGTCTACCTGAGCCTCCAATATCAAACTGGACTCCATATTAACTCCATATTATCTCCTGTCATACTGAACCTTCAGCCTCCTAACACACAGTATTAATGCAGATCAATCCCTGCTATCCGTTATCACCCAGATGAGGATGGGTTCCCTGTTGAGTCTGGTTCCTC
>JAQQZT010000006.1:24837828-24851883 GCA_030068275.1 Clarias platycephalus | reverse complement strand
CCGGGGTAGACTTTGGGATAGACTCTGGGATAGACTACGGGGGAGACACCGGAGTAGACTCTGGGATAGACACTTGGGTAGACCCTGGGGTAGACACTGGGGTAGTCTCTTGGGTAGACTCCTGGATAGACTCCAGGGTAGATGCTGGAGCAGACTCTGGGATACACTCTGGGATAGAGTCCGGGGTAGACTTTGGGATAAACTCCAGGGTAGATTCTGGGGTAGACTACGGGGGAGACTCCGGAGTAGACTCTGGGATAGACACTGGGGTAGTCTCAGGGGTAGACTTCGGGATAGACTCCAGGGTAGATTCTGGGGTAGACTTCGGGATAGACTCCAGGGTAGATTCTGGGGTAGACTCCGGGGTGGCCTCTGGCTCTCACTGACTCTGAGCGAGATTCTGGGATAGATTCTGGAATAATCTCCTGGATACTCACCAGACTACTGGGATAGATTCTGGTATAGACTTTGAGATGTACTTTGGGATGGACTCAAAGATAAACTCCAGGATAGACCCAGTACAAAGTGCTTAGAAATGATGAATGAATAGATAAATGAATCTTTACTATATCCTCGGAAAACAAGGGCTGAGTCAGCATTAACCTCTGCTTACTCAGCATCGTAGGACATGTAGGACATCGTAGGTCAGGATGCACCACAGAGCAGTGTAACACACTCAGAGGAAAGCGATATTCTGCATCCATGAACTCACAGATACAGTACACTAAGCATTTTGACTGACAGGAGAGAGAGACAGTGTGCCCCTCCCACCCTCCGAGCGCCCCTGACAAACCTACTAAATACTGAAATCTATCTCCCGCAGCCCTGCGCTAACATTCACACACAGCATTGTTTTTATAAGCATTTAATTTGGTCCTGTATTCCTACACCTCAGAAGAAGAGAAAAATTAGCCAGCGTTATATAAAGCAGGGAATCAAAGTGTTAGTCACCTGAGAGGAAGCATTAGCAGCGGAGGAAGAGGAAGCTGAGGAAGAAGAGGTGGGAGTTTTGTAATGGCCAGAGGAAGTGGGTGGCCAGGTCCGTTTGGACGAGGAGCGAGTCTCCAGTTTCGGAGACGGCATTTCCTCATAGAGCTCAGCGTTCTCATAGAGAGTCTCAGGAGAACCATGCTGTGGGTCCCTCTGAGAGGCAAGCAAGAAGAGGAGAAGAAGAAATGAGAGACAAAGAAAAGAGAGCAAGAAGAGAAAAATTTTTTTAAAGAGGGGGAGATATTAAGAAAAGGGAAAGACAAGAAGCAAATTGAGGGGAAGAGAAAAGAAAATGAGATGAAAGCAAGAGAGGTGAGAGATATATGAGAGGGATGAGAGTAGAAGGAGAGGAAAAAAGAGAAGGAGAGAGAGAAAAAGAGACAGGAGTGAGGAAAAAAAAAAGAGAAGAACGAAAAGATGGAGGACAGAGAAATAAATAGCAGACTAAAGGCAGGATAGCAGACAATCATGGGCGTGTGTGTGTGTGTGTGTGTGTGTAAGGGAGGGAGGGAGAATACAAACAGACGTACATGTGTGTGAAACCATACCGATCCGTTAATGCAGGGAACATCATCATAGTGCAGAGCCACACCTGAGGGTCGTGCGTAACCGTTCACTGGGTTATCCAGGTACGGGTTGGGAGAGATGGCACGCTTACTGGTGAAACTGGGAACAACCATAACCATAACGATCAAACCAGCCGAGTGTGAACACTTAGAAACATTCACACTGCACATCAAGATGAAATATATCTGACGCATTTTATATCTAAACATGCAAAAAAAATCAATAGTGTTATAATGAAACTTATGACAGTGTATACCCCTTGTGGCTGATGAAGGTACTGCAGATGGACCACAAGGGTACATTCACAATGAATAAATAAAGTTGGGTTTAAATTTAGTTTTCAATGCTTTAAATGGGTTAAATTACCATAAAATATTTATGATTGCATATTTACATTAAAGTCATTCTTAAAGTCATTAAATTCAGAAATTTAAAAATGGCTGCTCTAAGAGATCCATAAAGCCTGAATGCAAAAGTTTGTACCCCTGTGGTTTCTTATTTTGGGTCAAAAAATTTACCTCTTAAAAAATGTACTTCTTAAATTGTACGTCTATATTAGAAGTATAAGTATCCAGCTATACTCTTATATATATAAATAAAACAAGCTGTATTGTTAAATACAGAGCTGTGTTTCTGCTCCTCACCAAAAAGACTGCTTGGCCAGCTGAATGACGTTTGCGGTCGTCTCAACATCTATGTAATCGTAGTGCAGAGTGGCCGGGTCTGTCGTAGAGCCCGTCTCTGCCAGTAACACTCCCAACCAGCGACCCATACTCTCAGAGGACGAGGCCTGACACACACACACATTCATTAACGTCAGCACTTATACCTCATCAGCAGAGAGAGTAACAGATAAAACAGAGAGCTCACTTCCAGCACAGCCACTTCCTGTCCGTTCCTCAGCAGCCTAAAAGCGAACGGGTGCTTGGAGTCGAGCCCGGGGATGACCTCGCATCCACGCAGGGGCAGCGAGGCCATGTGCGTCTTCAGATCCTCTCGGTCCTTATGCAGCAACAGCTGGTTATCCTTCAGGCGACACCACCTCTCTCTCCAGCGGTTGTTGGACAGCACGTTCAGATAGCCTGAAAAGGCCGAAATAAATACACATCAAGGGTCTAAGTCTGGTTTAATTTTAGTTATTTTATTCTAAAGCTAGCAATTCTTTCACAAATGTCAATTAGCATTAAAAGAAATCATCCAAACAATTTATTAGCCACTGCAAATGATTATTCTTTTATACACAGAATTATTTATTATTATTATTAGGAATATTTCCTCTGTTCTTTAGTGAAGTCGGAAAGCGTGTCACTTTCCTGTTTTCTGTTTATTATCAATTCCTCCACAATAATGTTTTTTTATAACTGATATTAACTTTTATACGGTTGCTCAGCCACACAGAAACCAACAAACCAAGCAAACAAACAAAAAATCAACATAGCCGGGCTGAAACCCAAATTTCTTTCTGTATGTATTTACAATTTTCCCTCTTTCCGCTAACATAGAACAACTATCTTATAACTATAACTGAGAAAGGTGAAGATCTTAGCTTCACATCTTAGCTTCAGATCTGCATCATAAACCTTAAACTTTATCCTGTTCCTCTTACTGTACTCTGCTGTCTACCCTCTCATCATTATCATCACCATCATCATCACCGCTGACTTCTCGCTAACCTCGTCCACTGGTCTTACCGCTGGTAGGGACGTCCTCCTCCGCCGATGAGGTCTGTTCATCCGTGGATGGTTTCTTCTTCCCCAGGCTGATGATCTTAGTGATTTTCTTCCCTGCCACCTTCCCCACCGTGCCTTTCTGCTCGTTCTTCGAGTTCTTCTTTCCTTTAGCTGCAGCGAAAACGTACAGGTTTGTGTCAGTGCTCCTGAAGTCACGTCTTCTTCTGCACTAACCCACAGTATAAAATTTCCACCCTCCTTAAGGATGATGAAACCGAGACACGTGATAGAACATAGTACATTATAAAGGTGTTTAAAAAAAAAAAAAAAAAACATGCTAAGAATTTCCAGTTAGCACTTTTAACAATATTAAAAAGCAGCATTACAGAAATCCAGATGTTGGTTCAGATCCTTTAAAGTTTTAAAATCCTTTTTTTAACCTTGAAACACATTTTCTGTAGTACTGTAAGGGATAAGACACTCCGTGTCTCATGCTGTTATTGGAAACTAATCAATGTTAATACAAACTACTGAAATAATTTGCAGCTGCACTCTTGTCAGAGCTGCTGTTGTAGAAATGAATCAAAACTTCTGACCGATCAGAATCCAGGATTTAACATGAATACACAGTGATAGAAAGAAAGCTTTTCTGGATTAAAAAAAATGAAGGAAAGATAGTTGGAGAAAGCATACATATAGAAAAATTTAAAAACTGATAAAAGAAGAAGAAAAAGGAAAAGGAGGAGAAGAAGGAGGCTGGGACACAGAAACCATCGAGACTTTTGACAGAAGATGACATCTGTCCTGGCGACATCTTTAATTTAAACTAAGCTCATGTATGCGCTGATCCCGCTTCAGCAGAGCCAGGCCTGAGGGCAGAAACCAGAGACACAGATGCAAAAGCAATTCAGCCTCTTTTTTATAGGACTTCTGCTGCATTTCTGTCTGTTTGAACACAAGGAAAAAATTCAGCGATCAGACTAATTTGATTCCACGTAGTCCGAGCAGTTGCACAAGCTGGAAAGAATGCAGTTAATTGAATGAATCCATGCGGCGAGCCGTTTCTTTATTCCTCCTTCTTGTCCATCTTCTTTTCCTTGGTTGAAGGTGGTGGCAGCAGTGCGCCGGTATGACATACTGTAGGCACATCTGGAGCGGTGGTTGCATTTACAAACGTGAGATTAGATAAAGCTGGACGAAGAGGTTAACGTTCCGTCGGTTAAAATGACTACCAGGCTGTAGTTAGGTGTTAAAATGTACTGTAACTCCATGGTCCTAGAGGGTTGCTGGTTAGTGTTATTTACTTGGAAAGATTTTAAAACTGTACCAACATCTGGGAAAGAGGTTAAAAAAACAACAACATACATTTCCTGGATTGTTTTTAATCTCTCCCACTCATACATGTTCATCTGTATTTGCTTTAAAAAAAAATAATACGGCATTAATATTGGTTTGTGGCTACAAGACAAGAAAATCTTCAATCACACAAATCATGCTAACTGCGCAAATCTAACTGCACTGGAATTCATAACCATTAGATCATTCATCCTCAAACTTCACAAGCTGAAATTCCACAGGCCTGATGCAGACCAAAGTTTAATCCCCGTCTGAGTGAAGACTTGATAAAAAGAATCCAGTTATCTTTTTTAAAGAGTGGTTGTGTCTTTGGCATTGCACAACGTCCAATGAATATGGAGTTCATCAAAATCAGCTTGTATGTATTTCGCTCAGGGATTCATGACATAGTTAAAATTTACGACAAACAGAATTTAGAGGCATTTGCTTTACTCTTGGCTGCATACTGTATTACACTAAACTAGTTACTAACAACATGTTAAGTCTTTACAATTTTGTATGTTTTAAACTTGTAATGTTTTGTAGAATGTTGTATTATATTTTACTATGTAGTACTGTAAATGTTGTGTAGTATCTAGTAAATAATAATGTCTAGTAAGGATAATGTCTTCTAGTATGTAAGATTTTTGAAGCATGTTGTAAGCAGTTGTAATGTTATGAAGCATGTAAAATTTTGCAGTAGGTTGTAAAGTTGTAATGTTTTGTAATATAAGATTTTTCAGTGTTATAAAGTTGTAATGTTTAAAAACGTCAAATTTTGCAGTAGTTATAAAGTTGCAATGTTTCATAGCATAGTGATAATGTTTTAAAGTGTTAAGTTGTAATGTTTTGTAACATAAGATTTTGCATACTGTATGCTGTAAAGTTGTAATGTTTTGTAATATAAGGTTTTTTAGTCAGTATGTTATAATGGTGTAATTTTTTTAACATCAAATTTTGCAGTAATTTTGCATGTAGCATGTTTTATAGTTTTTAAAGCATGTCATTAAGTTGTAAAGTTTTGTAACATAAGATTTTACAATATGCTGTAAAGTTGTAATGTAGTTAAGCAGTCAAACATTTGCAGTAAGTGTTTTGTAGCATGTTGCAGAGAAGTAATGTTTGCAGCATGTAGTGAAGTTGTAATGTTTTGCAGTATGTTGTAAAAATTTTTGTTAAAAAAATTACAATTAAAATGTTTTAAACCATGTAAAATTGGCAATAAGTTATAAAATTGTAAAGTTTTATAGCGTGTTATACCGAGTCCAAAAACAGCAGATTATCAGCTGATGTTAAACTGGTGTAGCGTATGTAAAGTTTTTGAAAATTGATTGTAGACATGTAGATGACATTTCCACATACAGTAGATGCAATTTGGCTGCATACTTGGTATCAGACTTTGTCTTTCATGCAATTCAATTCAGCTTGTGTAGCCATATACTGTATGTAGAGTTACTGCAATTTGATTTGGCATTCACAGTGTTTAGGAATGCAAAGTGCAGCAGAGATTAATGGTCACATGAGATGTTTGCTCTGGATAAGGGCATCTGAAAATTGCTCCAAGTTTTAATGTGAACTTGCTGACAGAAATGTGCATCTGATTTCCCCAACAATTCTTCATGCTCCATTTACGTTCCTTAGTTTTTTTTTTTTTTTTTTTTCAGACAGGATGCTTTTTTTTTTTAGTCCTATAGTTAATGGTGGAATCTTATTTTTGGCTGTTCATGTGAATATTTTCTACCTTGTGTTTTTTTTTCTAATGATGTCACTTGTACTCCCACTCAGCTACCCAGCCACCCACCCATCCACTCACCCACACATACACACACACTTTTTCTATCTTTAAAGGAATGTTCCAATGACATAATTTTTTCTGTAGTAGATTAATACATAATCCTTACTTTCAGCATTTGTTTAAATATATTCACCTATTTTTCTCTTTGTTATAAAGATGTAGTATTTTGAAGTATGTTGAAAAGTTGTAATTATTTATAGTATTTTGTAAAGCTTTGTAGAATGCTGTAAAGTTTTTTTGTTTTTTTTACTATTTAGTAAGATTGTACAGTTTTGTAGTACGTTGTAAGATTTTGTAGAAAGTTGTTAACTGCAACGTGTTGTATCTTGTCCAGTTTCGTAGCAAGCTGTAAGATTTTATCAGTCGTAGAGTAATGAAGCTTGTTGTAAAGTTGTGTAGTATGCTTTAATGCATGTTGATTAATAATTATAATAATGTGGGCAATTGAATTTAAAAATAAAAAAATTCCTAGCATAAAAGATTCCACACTTACTGACATAACACAACCATGACCTTTTTCATAAACCCTCAATGTTTATTCTCAATATTTACATTAATTGTTGTAGAGTGATTTACCTGAATCTTTTCCATCTGAGAGTCCGTTTTCATGACTGGGCTCTCCATCAGAACTCGGTCTGTCACAGGACAACTTCTGCAAGAGTCATTTTGAACAACAATCATACATTTTAAAAAAGAAGAAAAAAAAGGAAGAAAAAAAAAAAAAATTTTAATATACACAAATTCCCAGCCAGTGCTTTTCATTTGTGTAAAAAACTAGAAATATGAAAAACAAATTAAAGAACAAATGCTGATTTTATATGACTATTTAATGTATAGTATTACCTATTTCCTTTAGAAATGTTCTTATATTCAAACCTTGGCCTAATGCATTTTGAAACAGTTTACAGCAACGATTTTAAATGCATTTATGACTTGTTTAGTGTATTTATAGCAATCACCAATACTAAAGTGTTGTTGTTAATCTTTTGAGTGTAAATTTTGCAGTATGTTGTATATTTGGCTTTTTTTTGTTGCATGTCATAAAGTTGTAAACATACTACAAAACCTGTAGCACACAAAAACAGCTTTACCACATACAACAAAACTTGCTACCAACTTACTGTAAGTATGCAAGGAATTTAGGTAAATCATTATTTCCTTTAATTATTTGAAATGTTTGGATTGCTTATAATTTTTTTAAGAAACCCATGACAAATGCACATGTACTGTATAACATATATTACCATCAAATATACAGTATATCATGTAAAATAGATGGATCCACAATCATACATTAAAAGTATGATTAATACAAATCTCTAAAGGCATAAATTTTGCATTCCTTCTTCCAGCTTCACCTTTTCCAGCTCGGCTTTGTTAACAGATGATCCAGACATGGCTCCGTCAGAGTCCACTGCTCCATTAGCACACACCTCTCTCATCACCTTATACAGAAAACAAAACACACTCAGGGAGCTGAAACACACACACACACGTTCTTCAGGATCATACTGAGTAGCGATGGGCATTCAGAATTGTTTCCTACTCAGTATAAATACTGTGTATGCTTGTTCTGTACAGTATGAAGAACTGTTTGGAGGTACTTTTAACAAAGTTTGCATTTATTGTTTCCGGTAGCAACAAAAAGATTTAAAGTATTGAAAGTTTTTTTTTAATAAATTAAAATAACACAGGTTTCGTTAATAAGAAATGTTTAGGTTTTCATTGAGTAATGTTTTTTCTAAATAAAAAAAAAAAATGTTAATTTAATTTTAACAATTGTTGTTAATAACGTTAGGATTTTTTTAAATTATGAATTTCTGTGTTTTAATAATAAACATTACATTGTTTTTAACAATACATTTTAAATAATTTATTTATTTTTAAATAATTAATTGTTTAATAGTACAGTCAGAGTTTTTAAATCTATACATATAATAAAATTGTAAAGTTGGCATTTTTGTACTTTGAATATATTTGCGAATAAAATTGTCTGTTTGATTGTGCACACTTCACATAAAAACTACTGAACAAATTTTAATGTGGTGTATTTGGCCGAGCTTAAGGTAACCTACAGGCTTTGTTTCATCGCAATCGGCCCACAGGAAGAGAAGATATGCCAATTAGAAAATTAAATGGAAAGCGACCTTATCTCATAAAAGAAATCAACTTTGAAAAACTCATTAAATCAATCAAAACATCAAATTTCAACAGATGGAGCTGTACATTTTTTAATATGCGCTTATGAGTGTGCAGAGTGTGAAATCTACTTAATAAACGCGAACTCACATCTTCATTCTGTGCACAAAATTTTAAATTAACTGTACATTTTTAAAAAGGTTTTTATCATTGATGGATTGTGCAAGGGTTTTGTGCAAATAATTAATTTAAAATTGTTTAAATAAATGAATTCTGAGATGGTTCAATAACACATTTTTAAGCAATTTCAAGATGCAAAATTAAATAATCATTAAAAAAAAATAATAATAATAAATTCTACAGTACTTCACTTGACAACAACATGACTTTTGTGACTGCCATTATTTTTCCGGGGAAAGACTAAGTAGTTTTAAGTAGAAACTGAGCAGCAATCAACGAATCACCATTTAAAGACTTATTCCCAGTTATCCAAAAGTGTCCACATTCCACCATGCAGCACACAGCGGTGACGTGCCATGCACTCAGAGAGCTGTTCCATGCACCAGTGCTCTCCACACACAGGCATAATATCACCTCAAGCCAGAATCCAAACCAGCTCAAGCCAGAATCCAAACCAGCTCAAGCCAGAATCCAAACCCCCCCCCCCCCCCCATCAACCCAGATTCCAGACATACAGTACACACGTATTCACTTCTTAAATCCATAGCTCTGACTATAGCTGGCCAGATTGTTACTAACAAAAGAGAGAGGGATGGGTATAAACGCCCACAAGACTAATTAAACTCAGCCATTTGCTTGTGAACAATCCCCAGTAACAAGTGACCTACAGTATACTTTGATTGTTTGTTTTACTTCTCCTGGGCAAACTGTATTCATAAATAAAATCATTACAATCAATACAAACCTTTTTTATAGGTAAAATACACAATAAGGTAAATTATAGAGTTGAAGTTCCATGAAGCATGAAGTTCCAACAACCAGCAACTTCAAGAAAAGTAAGCTAAAGCTATAGTAGCCCAATTAACAACGCTCCCTCCAACGCTATACCCCTAAGCGTCCTATCGGGTTCTGATGAAGACGAAGACGCAGAAGGAATGGGGTAAAAATGGAACAACGTGCATTTATCAAGTTCATCCTACGTTCTCGTCACATTCCTTGTGAGGTTCTCAATGATGAGAGTTATTATCCGATAGCGTCATGCTCTTACCGCACACATTTCACATGCTTACTACTGTACGTTGTCATTGTGTCCCACGGGTTGCTATAACACGTGCACTGCTTTTCATCAGGAAGTCATGGTGTGAGGAACTGGGTCCAGTATTTATGGATCTTTAAAACTCTCTGAAAGTGATGTAGGGGCGCTGATAAACCAGAAGACTGTAATGTGAACTTAATGCTTCACGGTCTTCTACAATGTGGCATGGACATACACAAGCCTGAAGAGGGCGCTGTGAGAGCTCCATCGACGTGGCAATGACACCTCTGTCAGAGCGCCATTCAGTCTTTCCCATCTGAGCCATGCTTGTAGTACGTCAATGAAGTCACTAAGAGGTGTCAGTTACACCATTAACTGCTACGTCCTTATTAAGTTCTTCTTGCGTCTTGCTTCGACCACGTCCTCAGCTGTTTTTTTTTTTTTTTTTTTTAACGAGTCCAAGCTCCACGTCAAGGGAGACAATACTATGTGCTTCTTACTGCATTGACACAATTTTGTTGTCCTTAGTGACGTCCTCTTGTCCTGATTGTCCCCTTCTGAGGAGATGAGCGATGTCTCCTAGCTGGTATGAACATCCCTGACACCACCTTCAGCACTGTGTTCCTTTTTCTCTTATTTAACCAAATTACTGTCCGACGAATTCTAAAATATGTTTCTTATCTTGAAAATCTTTTAAAAAAAATAATAAAATTTTAATTAACACAAACACACGGAGATGTTAAACACCCAGGCAAACCAAAGCAAGGTGCAGGAGCAGACGTCCACACAGCTCTGCATCGAGCATGTCTGTATAACTGAAGTGCCAGATCCTTAAACGTAAAACACAGCAAAAACACACACACACACACACACACACACACAGTAACGTCTTACCACATCATCCAGAGGAGAGACAGGCGACAAGGAAGAAAAAAAAAAAAAACAGAAACAGAAATAGAGATAGAGAGAGAAGATGAAAGCCAAAGATGAAGATCAGAGGAGCTGAAGAGAGAATAAAACTGAAAGAAAAGAGAAAGAAAAGAAAAAGGAGGAAAAGAAAAACACAGAATAGAAGATATTTAATATTTAAGAGGATTAGTCCTGAAAGGAACGATTGATAAAGGAGGATAATGTTTTCCATAAATGAGAGATTAGCTAATAATCACTGGACGGAGCTTTAATAAAGTGCCGTTTGTATGGCGAGAGGCGCTCACGTCACTCCTGCGTGATTTAACAAGGCTGAGAACATTTCTCTCCGGACGGCTAACGCTCCTTCTGATGGCTCTCATATGCGAGCGCTTATGTTCTAGCGAACTGCAGAAGTAATGAAGAGCGATACTGAAGGAGAAGGAAATTTACACTCCATCAAAGCAATCCATCATACACACATACACACACACACACTTGTGAGGAGTGTATTCACTATGCGAGTCTTCGTTGATGTGTGTATGAGCGTCTAGGTGAAAATCAAACGGCGTGTAAATGAAACCCGGCAGTGCGGCGACACACGGGTAAGGGTGTGGGAGGGATTTATGCGGGATTGTTAATAAGACTCTGACGTTTATTGCTGCTTTCAATACACACAAGTATTCTGGGTTGCCGTTTTCCTAAACACAGATGGTGCCAGGGCGGGCTTTCACACCCACGGATCAATAAACAGATTGATCAGATGAAGAACAGATGAAGAACAGATTCTGTTTCTTCGAAATAATCATGAAGGGGGCAATATCTGGTTTTGCAGATGTTGCACAAGAATGTGTGAAAATTTTGGCATAAATGTTTTATAACTCTGTGGGAAAATAATCAACTTTATGGTTAGGATTAATTACCACTCTGCTGGATCACACCTGACCTTTCATTGATTGTTTTTCTCTAGTCTTTCATTTGTCCAACTTATAGTACAATTTCAGTATAATTAGTATATTCATAGTGTATGTAATAATGTAGTAATTAGTGTATCAGTAATAATTAAACATGATGGAACATGTTTACAGGTATTACAGGTAGTCTCCAACTTACGAACAAGTTCTGTTCCGGGATCACGTTCATATGTCCGATATGTTCTCAAGTTCGACAAAGTGAGTCTCATACCTCTTTGACACGAATATACAATGTAAACCATACCAATCAACTTGACTAAATCTCTGTCCCCTGTCTGCACACTGCTGTCATGTTCCCAAAAACCATAATCGCACCTAAATAAATCTCATTGAAATGTGAAATGTAACAGTGTTGTCTCTGCGCCATTAAATCGCGGGGGAAATCCCATACGCCATTTTGTCTCAGAGCTGTTTTCCACTGTATTGGACTGTGAACTCTGTTTTGTTGAGGATTTTCCAGAAATTAGGACTATTCACCATCAGGACAGCTTTACAGGACAGACATAAACCGGACTTTAGACATTGTATACATTCACTTACACACTGAAAATATTCTATATAATTGTAAATACTGTAAATATCCGGCGCACCACAGTGTCTATTCTTTGTACAATACCCGTGAGCTACTTCCGCGTTTGAACCGGAAGTAGAACCGAGGTTCGTTCGTATCTTCAGAAATTCGTAACTCGAATGTTCGTAAGTCGGGGACTAAAAATATATACATGACGGTTAAATTTATCACTTGTATAACTAATGTTAGCGAGGTTTTGGTGCTTAAGCAAAGATTTTATGGAAATAGACGTATTTGTTTCTGACTCTGCGGCTCAGTTAAAATTTTCCCTTCTAAGTAAGTGTATTTCTTTCTTTCTTTCTTCTTCTTTTTATTACCTTTAGCCACTCTTCGGCCTGCTCTTTGCTGTGAACTGCAAGCACCAGAGCGTCCGCCCCCTGGTGGACGATTTTCAACTCGTGCTTCTTCTTCTTGCTGTCTTTGGGGATGTGAGTGACGCTGCAGCCGGACAGGAGGAGCTCCATCTGAGGAGTATGGTCTTTAGACGATTTATAGCACTGAGATACAAGAAGAGAGAGAGAGAATTAGAGATGTTTTGTGATTTATTAACATTAGAGGATACTTTTTTTATATATATATTCGGCGGTGTTAACGCTCACAAGGAGTTTATTGTCCTTGATGACGCAGAGCAGTTTGGTCCACTGCCCGAAGCGTTTCTTGCGCAGGAGGAAAGCGCAGATGCGCGCGTCCTTCACCAAGTCCATGGACGCCTCCTCCGAGGGCCACTGATGGCGCATCTTCTGTCCCTTCCCGTCCTCCTCTTCCTCGTCGTACGACTCGTACGAGCTGCTCATGGCGTCTGAGTCGTACTCTGAAACCAGACAACAGAACACCGACAGAAATCAGATCCCGCTGCAATTGGCAATAATGTTCTCGCACCACATGTAACCCCATATTACTCATGATCAAAACGTAATGTTTATACGCATGCGGGAAGTCCAGAAAAATGAAAAGTGCTTGTGTTAAGAGTTCTGTGAGTGTTCTCACGGGAGGTGATGTATTCTGGAGCTTTCCCAGGACCCAGAGGCACGGCTTCCTCATAGTAGCCTTCAGGAAGAGAGGAACTGGGCAACGGTGGCGGCCCGTTATCAGGAGGCTGCAGACACGCAGAGAGAGAGAGAGAGAGAGAGGGATTAGGAAAAAAGTAAGACAATGTACTTTTTCTCAAAAGCTTGAACCAGTACAAAAAGTTGTGATTTCTGGATTAATTTCGACAAAAGTTGCAGGGGGCAAAGCTAACCTTATGAGGAATTAAATAGAAAAAAAATCAAAAGTATAGAATTTACTATTATACGAAAAAGAAATAAATAAAACGTACAGTTTTTTTTTTAAAGAAAATATTTTCTGGTTTTACATGATTTCACATTTCATTTTATTTTTAACTTTAAATTTTTTTTTTTTAACTTATAACTTTTATATTGTGTTTAAAGAATTTTTATTTGATCTATTTATATCTCTCTATTCGATTTATCCACGATTTATCCATTTATCCCTGCCACGTAATATTATTTTACCCAGGATCAAAAAAGTTAATCTTAAGGTCAAGCTTATTTTCATTTAAGGTTAAAATAATATAAATTGAATAACAGATGTTTTTATGATGTTGTCACGGATAACATGATATACAGTATAAACTGTTTGCTCAAACAGCCAATCAGATAAAGGAGCGACGTCGATCCAACTTCAGCGTATTATTTTTATTCACAAAACTTCTAGTGTTCGAAAAACGGGTATTAATATTGCATTTTGTATGTGTATGATATTGTATACTAGTGATATTTATAAGAAAAAAAATTGATGGATAGGATCAAGAAAGAGTTCATCAGAGGGACAACCCATGTGAGATGTTTTGGAGATAAAGTCAGAGAGGCCAGATTGAGGTGGTTTGGACA
>JAQQZT010000006.1:24784416-24794853 GCA_030068275.1 Clarias platycephalus | reverse complement strand
CGTGCGCGAGCTCACAGACGCCCCTGACTGGCTGTAGAGCCGTGATTAATGTGGGAGCACGAAGTACCTCTCATCCCTCCCCTCTGAGAGAACTCGGCCAATCAGATCTCTCTAGCCCTCCGGCTGCGAGAGGTTACAGCATCACCCGGGAACCGAACCAGACGGTTATGTTGATTTGACCTTGCGTACTGACCTCGGGTTTAAAGACCGTCTTTCCGAGCAGGAATTCCAAAGCGAGGGGGCGTTTCCTTTCTTTTTTCTCCCCAGTTCAAGGTCTGAGTTATGAGCTCTATTATGTCGAAGCACAAATCCAACACTACATGTAGATTTACAGCTCATGATCCCCACGCCAAGCTTGTTTTTTTAGCATCTTTCGGCAGCGTTTTTTTCCCCCCCAGATGTCCGTCCGTGATGTCATGGCAGCTGGCAGCAGTCGATATGTTTTGGAGAACGAAGCCAGCTGCCAGGCTATCCGCCTCCATCAGGATTAAATATCGCCGCAGCAGGAATACTTCAGCACCCGTGTTCATCAGCAGGGCGAAGTCACGGTAGTGCGGCTAAATAAACCTGCGTGTAGGATGTGCAGAGAGACGCCCGAAGCTAGGCGTGTACAAGCACGATGGCGCATACTAACACGGAGCTGTCTGAACCTGACCTGCCGGGGACGGCGTGAGGACTCGTCCTGGCGTCCTGCACGGGGTTGCAGGTGGATTACTCGCTGCTGATTTAATGCAGAAACAATGTTTCTCCGTCCGACCTGCTCCTCATCAGTGATGGATTTCGTTTCTCTCGACATCAGAGCTTAACACTCCTCAGAGTTACGAGTCACCAGTTACCACAGTTACCAGTATAACTCATTTAATGGTTAGTGCCCAGTTATTTATCTTGCTTTGTCTCTGTCTTATAATAAAACAAAATCATGCTGAGAACAATCTGTACAGCTCACGTGAGTTCTTTTGAGAACATCACACTGAAAAACCCATCCTGAACCGAAAGTTACTCTCAAAGATAAATCAGTTCTTGTCTCATGCTTTGGTACCGAAATCTTGTTTTTCTGAGACACACCCCTTCCAAACTCCCAACTGGCTATTGATCAAAGGCGCTCTCCTGGACCGAGCTCTGTGTCCAAGCGCTTATCTCTGTTTTTCCAAGATATCAGATCCCTGGCGTGGGGTTGCACTTGGCCGGTCAGCCTGGATTCCTCAAGATTATTCTGACCTGGTCAGGCTGATGGTGCGTGACAGGTAGGAGAGGGCAGGACATTGTTCCCGTGTCTCAATGTCTCACTGACTCAGAATCAAAACCAGGCTTATTGGCCAAGTACGCAGACACACAAGGAATCTGTTTCCAGCTGTTGGTGTCTCTCAAACGTACAGACGTACATAACAACACTGTACATTTGGATTACAGACAAGACACAAGTTTTAATGTTTTAATGTCTATGAGGTTTAATGTCTCAGTGTGTCAGTGTTTTAATGTCTCAGCCAGTCAATGTCTCACTGTATTTTGAGCCTTTATGTCTCAGTGATTTAGTGTCTGAGTGTTTTAATGTCTTACTGTATCAGTATTTCAGTATCTTGATGCCTCAGTGTCTAAAGGTTTCTGTGTCTCCATGCCTAGGTGTCTTAGGGTTTTGGTGCCTCAGTCTTTAAAGTCAACACACCAGAGTCCCAGATTCCTTCAGGAATCCTGCAAACAGGAAGACGCTGAGGGCGTGTCTCATGTCAATTGTTCACTGAAGAAAACAGAGGATAGAATTAGACCTGAAAAACTTCCTCGCTGTGATTCAAGGTATGCTTACACACACAAACACACACACTCAACACACACACACTCAACACACACACACTCAACACACAGATAGAACCAATAATAATAATAATAATAATAATTATTATTATTATTATTATAACAGAATCACAGTCTCACGTCTGTGGTATTTGATTAATTGGATTTGTTCTAAGTGACACACCCTTCCTCTCTGCGTAGTGTGCCTTTGTGGCGTGTCCCTTGCTCATCCTGAGCTCCCTCCCCCCACTGCTTTAAGGATAATCTCCAGTCTGAATATGTGTGTGTGTCTGCAAAACAACCATCTGATCCCACACTCATGTATGAGGTCGTGTCCCAAACCTCATGCCAGATCACTTTCTCATCTCGGGAATAGAATATATTGCGTTTTGTTTTGTTTTTTTGCTTTAGCTCTACATGTACATCGATTGATGAAGAGTTTTATTTGGACAAATAAAAGCAGAAATGTTTTTTTTTTGCACAAACACACACACACAAACATCCTCCATGTTTGATCTAAATGTGTAAATAAAACCACGACCGCTCTCATTGCATTTTCTCCACAGTCCCTCGATGATATTTTTATTCTTTTGATATCTGATTCCACATCACCGTCTCGGGGTGAAACTCCTCACACAAGTCTATACAGGATCCTGTGCCGGGCTTTTATTCGAGACCCACTGCAGATTCTGCAAATAACTGTACAGTGAAGCCTGGGTGTATGACATCATGATCTTTAATGACAGCTCTTCAGCTGTGCAGGTGGGTGAAGGACGACACAGAGTAGGACCTTATAGTGCTGGACAACCATGAACCTCGTTTCAGACCCAAAAAATTATAGATAGATAGATAGATAGATAGATAGATAAATAGAAACTGGGGGTGCCAATACTTCTAGTTTAGTTACAGGTAGAAGCTCTATACAGCTGGCCTGAGCATCGGTCAATGTGGCCAGAAAATTAAGTAGACTGTTAATAGACATGTATTAGAGATGCAGAGTGTGAGAACAGTACAGCACCTGTAGTACAGGCACACTGATGGACAGTCTACCAGAGAGACAGTCCCTGTCCCTCCCTCTCTCTCTGTCTTTCTGTCTCACTCTCTGTCTCTCACTCTCTTTGTCTGTCTCCCTGTTTATCTCTGCCTTTCTGACTCTCTCTCACTCTGTGTCGCGCGCGCCTGACTGACCACGCGAGCGCTCGTGCACGTGCACGCGCTTCTGCTAACTGTAAATCGCGGTCCCGTGCGGTCTGTGTTTCTTTGTGCTCGTGTTCGCCGCAGAACTACACCAAACCGACCCGGAAGTGCACAGATGACCAAACTACCCCCCTGACTTTACCCTGTCACTGCTACACTTTTCATGTACGTGTCATTTATCCAGTTACCGGAGTTTATAGGAGGAACAATAGGAACAATAGGATGAGAAACCCTCTCTCTCTCTCCCATCTGACACACACTACAGGCGGTAGAGAAAACAGAGAAAAGTCGTGTTTAAGAAAATAAATGCAGTGTCGTTTGTATAATGGAAGTATTACTGGATTAGAAAAGTGTAATGTTAACACTTGGTGTAACTGTGGAGCTAACGGTGAAAGCTAACGCGTCCAGGAACATACCGTTAACCTTACTCTACCTTTCCGATAATAAATGTATATATGAAAAGGCTGATAAATGAGTTTGAAGTGATGTTTGTGATTTACCTTTCCCGTTGTTTCCCGTCATGGTGTTTGTTTTAGTCCGGGGTTTAAAGCCCACAGAGATGCCGAGAGGAAAGCGGCTCCACTCTCACCGTCCCCCGGGTTACACACTGCAGCTCGTGCGGGACAGCGGCCCACCTCCAGCTGTCAACACACAGCACAGACTGGCAACCGCATCAGCCAATCAGAACGCGCTGTCCGAGCCCGTCTGATCCAATAGCACTGGGGCAGGGGGCGGGATTCATTTAATTCACACGGGGATCATTACTGTAGTTCCAGAATAATTGGCACCCTATCTATCTATCTATCTATCTATCTATCTATCTATCTATCCAGTCAGCTTCATAATTATTGGCACCCTATTTATCTATCCAGTCAGCTTCATAATTATTGGCACCCTACCTATCTATCCAGTCAGATCCATAATTATTGGCACCCTATCTATCTATCTAGTCAGCTTCATAATTATTGGCACCCTATCTATCTACATTTAGGCAGACACCCTTATCCAGAGCGACTTACTCTTTTCCTTTTCTTTTTTATCCTATTATACATCAGGCAGTTGAAGGTTAAGGGTCCTTGCTAAAGGGCCCAACAGTAGCAATTTGGTGGTCGTGGGGTTTGAACCTGAGATCTCCCAAATGGTAATCCAATGTCTTAACCACTGAGCTATCTGTTTATCAATATATTTTTCAGTCAGATCCATAATTATTGGCACTCTATCTATCTATCTATCTATCTATCTATCTATCTATCTAAGCAACTCTATAATTATTGGCACATCCAAAAGTATTAGCACCACATCTATCTACACTCACCAGCCACTTCATTGGGTGAACCCATTTTTGCTTTCAGAACTTCCTTAACTCTTAGTGGCATAGATTCAACAAGGTGTGGAAACATTCCTTAGAGATTTTGGTCCATATTGACACGACAACAACATAGATAGTTTTTTTTGCAGAGTTGTCCAGGATGTGAATCTCCTGTTCCACCACATGTTTATGTTGGTATCAGCTCTGGGCTCATCCATCCATCCATCCATCCATCCATCCATCTATAATCACAGGTAATTATAAAACCCCATCCACTAGCAGAAACCACAACGTACAATCCAACTGTTTGACACATTTATTGAAAGATGAACATCATTTTTTTTTTTGCAATCCAGCAAAGCAAATGAAGAGAAAAAGAAAAACATAAAGGTTTAAGTACCAATATTGTATTAAACCTTCATATTTTTTAAACTGCTGCACAGCCACAACTACATCAGAATCACAGCATTGGCGTAAAGACGTATCTGTGGTTATGCAATTGTTAGTTCATTTAACACACATACACATACACACACACACACTAAAACACACACACAAACCCAAATTGTCTGATTGGCATCTCAGTGTCAGAGCTTTCCTGTTACATTCGCTGTGTATAACAACACCAAGACATGTTTATAAACCAGAAGGAAACAAAAAGAGAGGAAATATAAATGAAAAACACCAACATGGTTTGGATCATCTCAGTCGAGCCCAAAAGTATGAATCATCATCAGTAACGTGGCTCTTCTGCTTTCACTGATGCTGTTTATGTGGGGCTACGATCCAACAGTTTACACTCACACCGCCCAAAAACACACACACACACACAAAAGAAATAGACATGCTGATTACATCCCTGCACGGCTGCCCAGAAAATGAGCAACAAAGAAAATTAACAGTGACTCAAG
The DNA here is from genome assembly GCA_030068275.1 of Clarias platycephalus. NCBI lineage: Eukaryota > Metazoa > Chordata > Actinopteri > Siluriformes > Clariidae > Clarias > Clarias platycephalus. Next base: position 24,789,648 of record JAQQZT010000006.1, on the reverse strand, counting down.
AAAAGCGAGTGGAGTTATGTGCAGCTTTTTACTGTTATCAAGAGTAAAGAGGCAGAGAAGGAGGCTGAACATCTGTATGTGACTTATCTGGCCTGATATGACTCTCGCTCACTCTCTCACACTCTCACACACACACAAACACACACACACACACTCACACACACAACAGCTGTCCAAATAAAGCAAAGATTTCCATGCAACCCAACAAAGCATGGTCCATCATATCCATCATTCCTGCACAAATGTATTCCCCAAAATGACAAAAATATACACGCCCTACCCTGTAAGAGGAAATATTTGGCCATGACAAGAAAGGTAAAGAAAATCACCCATAAATATACTTTTCTGCAAACGTTTACGTGTATGCACGTTACGTAAACCTGACACGATATATTATATTGCTTAAAAACAGAATTAATAATGTGAAGATGATGATGTCATATTTAGAGGAGCAGTCTGTCATATCCAGATCCCTCTGCTGTTAGTGGGGTGAACTGCACTTGCAATAAAAACGCAACTGATGGACTTGATGACATGTGAGTTGCCATTTAAGGGGAAGAATTGGGCGGAGCTGAGGCGTACTGGTTTAGAGTTAATTCCAGGGACAGAAAAATTAAACAATTAAATAATAATAATAATAATAATAATAATAATAATAATAATAATTATTATTATTATTATGTTTCTTCTCCTTTGTCCTATTCCTTCTCCATTGAAATGTAAAATAAATTTTAAAAGGTAAATTAAAATTTACTAAGGTCACCTCTAAAATTATATAATGATTGCAACTCCAGACATATTTTTTCAAACATTACAAAACAGAGTTTAAAAAAAAAAAAAAAAAAAAAAAGGCCAAGAGTGTGTTTATCTAATGTCTTTCTCATTCCTTAAAAAGATTTTAACTTGATCCTTAACCACAAAGGAATTTTGGAATGAATCCTGCAATAAATTTACTCTGACCCCCAGTTTGACATTCGTCTCGACACTTAAAACACCCATGCATATTCAGTCCTGCAATTTTAGAAACATCAAGGCGATTATAAATCATTTCTCATTTCTCACCCGCGTGATTAAGGCTTCTTCGTAAAATCCGACACATGAATGAATTTAAAGCAAAACCAGCCAGGCTGCGCGAGTACAATACCGTCTGCACACATAATGCTTTCGTATCACTTTTTTATCATATCATGCTTTAGCTAGTTTTATATCGCTTGTACACACGTTTATTCAGAAACAAAGAGAAAAAAAATTAAGCAGTGTTTGGGTCGCAGTGACGTATCACAGAACCGCTTCACAAATCCTTACTGTTTTATATATATATACTGTTCTAGAGTACAAAAATATTCCCGAAGTGTGCGATCGCAGATGCTACAGCGTGAGCCGATAATATTTGAGAATAAATCTGATTTAAAACAAAATGTATGAAAAAAAGCCTCATTAATCAGCTTATTGATTCACAAACTGGATAAACCATAATTCTGAGGCCAGTTGGGGGGAGGGACAAAGCAAGAAGGGGAGGAGCTGAATGTGGTGCGAGGTGCTTTGTTGGCTGATGATACCTGACTCACTGAACTGATGCTCAAGAGGTGTTCGAGTCAAACCGGGACTATATCATCCCCAGCTACACTAATGCACCTATCCCAGTGATTCACTAGTGCTTGGACACCATCAAGATATAAAGTTTTCCCAGTACACCAGAGCCGTGATCAGACCGCGCGCTTCATGTCTGAAACGCCGGCCTCCCAGGAACTCCTTTAATGGCCCAAACATGTGGAAATGGCTTGAAGCGAGACCAGGACTGTACAGGGGATGTGGAAATAACTCCCAGCCGAGGTCCGGTAATGTGCAAGTGGTGTTGGTGTAAGCTTGTGTGTACGGTTCACACAGACGGATGCGTCTCTTCAGCAAGTTGGCGACGTCAATCTTCAAGGATTAGACGCTAAATGTTTACAGGAACAAGTACAATGGTCTTCGCGTCACCTCGGCCAGGAGCATCAAGCACGGCCAGTATCATCGCACTGAAGTCTTCGGTAAACGTCAATCGCTTTCTACACCTTCATTCACCAGTAATTTTATCACAAGTCCCAGTTTGATTCGAACGCCCCTTGTAGTTAGCGTTCATATGAATGGGATATCGGATAACGTGTCCCAGAGACGGAGGACGTCAGCGTATAAACCTGAAACAATCACTAAAACCAGCCGCGGGTAACGGCTTCAATATATTTCCTATTGACTCTCTGCTACTTATTATACACCATGCTGTACAATAAACACGTCATAACAATGGCACATACACTTCTTTATTGATATTATGGCTCATAAATTGTCTGCTAGATATGAACAAATTTATTTAAATAATTTCTTGGTGCGTTGACATGAAAATCTGCTTAGTCTCGAAAAATTTTATTTGTACACGATATCTTACTCCGGCCTCTGTCTACATTTTCCATATAAGGAGAAGTAATTAGCTTTAAAATATTATAACTGGTTTTGAGAATCTGAAATTTAAATACGGATTATGCTGTCGTTTGTTAATCTCAATTACGTGCAGATTTTATTTTTCTTTCATATTAATGCTTTGAAAGAAGGTAATTCTAAAAACAAATCCACCATTTAAAAGAAACAAAGAAACAAAATGATTATACATTCCATTAGAAGAAAAGTATTGGCACCCTAAAATCGAAGAAGGCCTTTGTGTGTGTCTGTGTTAGCTACGTTGGCCGAACTGCATTATTGGTAGATTTAGCGCTTGCCTTGACTTTCATCACGTGTTTTCGTTATTTCATAATTTTATTTTTTTTAGTCCTCTTTGAAGTTTTGTGGGTGTGGTTAAGAGTAAAAGATCTGTCCTCTTTGCACTGTTGTGGCCATGATGATTTGATGTCACGTTCAGAAGACTATCCTGAGTTGACGAGGAGCTGTTTTATTGGACTTTTACTAATTAGTGTTTGAAAATGGCAAGGTTTATTGTCGTCCATTAATGTACAGTATGTAGGAAACTTTCAAGAATTTACCTGTAGGATGGTAAAGGAACCGCGATGTTTACCCACCTCGAATGCAAAGATATATAAATTACAATTTAATATAAATTTTAAAAATGATTTAAGAGTCAGTGTGGACACTCAAAAGTACTGCAATACATCAAGACCTCTATCTATGTTAAAAATCAACTGTTATATATTATATATAAATATACTGTATGTTAACACCTAATAAGAGTCATGCAGGTCAGCCCTTTTTAAATTTATTTTACGCCCAATAAAATAAAGAAAATCACAAAAACATTTCTCACTTTACCTAAATTCATTTCTCAATTATATTTTCTAATTCTAGAGGATTGTAGTGAAGTTTAACCAAAAGAACATTCGAAAACTTACTTGACTTCTAACTAACAGCATGTCTGATTTATAGACCTTAGAAAGAATTACAAGGCCACAAAGTTATAACTCGAAAAATAAAACAGCTCCGCAAGAGCTGGATTTTGTCATCGTCAAAACATTTTTTATCTGTTGTCTGTTGTTAAAGTCGCTCAAATCCTTATGTCGCCCCTTTTTTTCCTGCTTTCATCACATCAACTTCTCAAAAAAAAAAAAAAAGTTCACTTGCTACTTCTACTGTATGTTGCACCCACTTCCAGGTGCCGTTGTAATGAGATATCGTAACTGTTGTTACGGTGACAAGGGCCGAATTGTGACGGCTAGACGACTGGATCAGAGCGTCTCCAAAACTGCAGGACAAACCAAAAGTAATCAGGACAAACCAAAAGTAATCCAGCGACAGGGTCATGGTTGGCCAAGGCTCATGGTGCATGTTGGTTGAGCTCAAATTACGGAAAAGCTTAGTGCTGGTTCTGATAGAAAGGCGCCGGAACACACAGGTTATTAGTGTTTAGGTGGCAAATTGGGGATGCGCTCAATATTAGGTGGAGACGAGGACGGGGACGGGTCGGGGGTTTGGGGTGGAGTCACAATGTTATGCCTGATTGGCATATCAGGTTCACCAACGATTATCTCAAATATCTAACTTCTGTATGTAATGTAGAGCTCGTGATGGACAGCTGAGGAAAATAGAGAACATAGATGAAAAAAAAAATACACAGTGATTATTGGATAAAAATGGCCATGTCGTGCTTTACTTAGCAAACACACACACACACACACACACACACACACACACACACACACACACACAGAGATAATTTCTGTTGAATCTGTACCGCTTATACTGTACACCTCAGACCGCAATAGATGCTTATTACAGTTACCTGAATTGTGAGCGAGAACCGGTAAACAGGAGGGACATACAGGACACACATTTTCCTCCAAATCTGAACTAATGCGGCATTCGCAAACAGAAAGCTACCACGGCTAACACTGAGGCTGTGAAGTGACGGCGTGTTTGTAACACACTCCCCCTTTCTTCGGCGTTATGACAGCAGGCACGCAGCGCAGCAGAATGGAAGTGCATATATTTATGTATGGATATATAATCTGCAGTATATATCTTTCACTTTTTCTCTCATATCTGCATATATACGACGGGTCGAGGAGAAATTCCTCATTCATCTTCTCTCTCGGTTCCCTCAAAGGTGTAACGGTGATGACGATGAGGACGAGGATGGTTAGAACAGACGAGCTTTCTTCTTCAGGTCGTTTCTCTTCCACAGAGCCAAGCGGTCGAACTGTGCGATGGTCATCCTGAACACCTGGAAAAACTCTTCTGGGGACAGGTGTCTCTGAAAGAGAGCGAGGGGAAAGAAAATGCATGAATGATTTTGTGATTATAGTAATCAGTGTGTGGGCGTGGCCTGTCCAACTTTTTTTTTTTTTAAAAACAGACATAAGAGTTTAAATAAGTTGTAGGTTGTTTAAAGACATAACGAAAGTAATTGATCAAAAAATCTTTTTGAACATGGAGTGGCATAAGTAAAGACACCTAACAAATTAATAAATAAGTAAATAAATAAATAAACCCCTGAATTTTATCACCAAAATAAATAAATAGATAAATATATCCCTGAATGCTATCACCATAATAAATAAATAAATTCCTGAATTTTATCACCATAATAAATAAATAAATAAATTCCTGAATTTTATCACCATAATAAATAAATAAATTCCTGAATTTTATCACCATAATAAATAAATAAATAAATAAATAAATAAATTCCTGAATTTTATCACCATAATAAATAAATAAATAAATTCCTGAATTTTATCACCATAATAA
>JAQQZT010000006.1:24751429-24767516 GCA_030068275.1 Clarias platycephalus | reverse complement strand
TACAGATTTTAAAAACTACTTTAAAAAGTAGAAGTACACAAAAAAATCTACTCAATTACAGTAATGCGAGTAAATGTCATTCATTACTTTCCACCTCTGCAGATATCTAAGGACTGCAGGAGATTCAGTAAATTCTGTCCAGACTTCAATTTGTGTGATGCATGTGCAGCACACTGTCAAAACTCCTCATATAGTCTCTTTTACTTAACATTTTTATTTCATTTATGGAGCAGGTTTAACTTTCTGAAAACCTGAAGGACTGGCAAAGTCTCATTAAATTCTGTCCAATTCTGTTTTCGCGTGATGCTGTCGCAAATTCTGGGAAGACAGACATACAGACATGCAGACAAAAAGAAAAAACGTAAAGATATCAATAAAAGAGCAAGTTCTGACCCAATGTACAGACAAAACCTTTCTTTTATTTATATAGATGAAGTAGCGAGTGCAGATCTGTGCTCCCGAATGTTTAGAAAGTTTCTGTGCAGGTTTGGACAACTGATCCAGAACTGTGACGGTGATCTACGTGTCGCCCACGCTTCGACACAAAAACACGTATAATTAAAAAGAGACACTGATATTTTCACTACAACCTGATGAACCCTCTAACAACGCCTCTGTGTTGAGTTCATTTTATCCGAGTTCATTACACGTTTTAATAAAATACGCATTTTTCATCAGCACACAGTCAAGTTTATAGCTCTGGCTTTATTACTCTGTTTTTCTCCCTAGTAGAGGAACAAAGCTCATTATTTCTCAAATCTTTCAATCTAGAACGCAGCTCCTGAGATGAACTGGTGGCCTGAACTACAACCGTTATCCGCCTGCTCTGATTGTTTCCCAGTGCTGCTTAAGAAGCTTTTGTTCTGCTTCACGATCAATCGGTCAGGGAGGTTAGCTCTAATAATGCCCCTGTGAGCACAGGCTACAAGAATGCATGGTGTCATTAGCAGGCTGGATCATGAGGTCATGAGGAAGGAAGCCGTTTTTATAAACAACTTGAAGAAAACGAGAGAGCGACAGAGGAAAGAGGGAGGAAAAGATAGAAGAGAAGTGCAGACAGTATAGAAGCATGAGGCTGTAAAGTGTTGGCTCATTCACTCATTCATTCTTTATTTCTTTCTCAGATACAGTACATACACACACACATATACATATATGCATACACACTTAGACAGTGTACAGTGTGCAATACACTTTTGCAACACACACACATGCACGACATAAAGAATGCGGTTAGTTAAAAGCCGGGTAACATCGGTAAGAAACTCCTCCGCACATCTGGAGAAGTTATAACACACAGAAAAACGCGTTTAACCCGGAGGATACAAATCCGACTTCTTTTAACCTGAAAATTATTGTTATCGTTATTTGACGTATAAATGATAGATTAATTTACATTACATTTAGGCATTTGGCAGACGCTCTTATCTAGAGCGACTTACAAAAAGTGCTTTGAAGTTTTCATCACTGGACAGATACTTACACTGGGTTACTAGGTTACTAACTAAGTGCCATGAGTCGTTGTTTAAATATCATCAAAGACTCTGCTGTACGGACATCTAGAGGATTCAATGATAGAGCTACAAATAAAAGACTACCTTAGATAAAGGTAATGTGTTCTTCAAATATCCAGTAATGAAAGGAAATAAGTATACAAGCACTTCATACATCATGTCTTTTTTCATCTTGAACTTTCAATCTCGCAGTCGTGAAGTTGTTGAAGGAACTTCTTAAAGTTTTCGTGTAGGGCATTAATACAGAGGAATCAAATGAAAAATGCTCCATAAATGTCCCTGTCAATCTGTAAATCTGCTTGGATGATATGAGGTTGTACCAAAAAATTTGGAGATTAACTCTGTTTACAGGCTCTACTTTTTCTCTGTACGTCCACCTTTAAAACTGGCAAAAGAATTGGTTATTGATGGTCTGGCCACTGGGGACGAATTCTCGATGGACAATACAGCGAATGTGGAAAAAAAAGACGATCAGCATACACTTAGCCCTCGGCTTTTTTGGTGGTGGAGAATACGGGCGCTTCTAGTGTGAAGACCGCTGCTTCGTCTCAGAGTTAGACTCACACACACAAGTTTTGTCACTGGAATGATCCTTAATATGAAGGACGAGTCATCTACGAGGTTCTTGGCAGCGACAACGGCAGCAACGTTGTGGATTGTTCTCTGATGATCATCACTGTAGAGATCTTCCTGATCTCTCGCCATCTTCCAGTGATGTTCTTCTGCTCTTGAAACTTGTGTGTCACTCAAAACACCTCAAACGACTCACTGCAGCATCGCCATACGCTTGCCGAATCATGTCAAACGTCTCTTTGGCAGATCTGTCCAGTTTCACGTTCGCTCTTTGTCCTAACTTGGTGTCCATGATGAAATAGCAGGATCAGAATAGTACCAGTTGCACAGCTCCCGATGTACACAGTGTGTCTTTTGGTAGCGCGTCTTTTGGCATGCTGACTTATGAAGGGGCGGAGCTCCCAGTGACTGTGCGTGCAGCATTGTGCTGCCATCTGCTGGCGTGTAACAAAACTAGTCTCTAAACTTTTGGAACTTTTCATGGAACTACAAAGAGGTGCGCTATGCTATATTTCGCACCATGCTCTCAGACGAGTGATATAGAAGGTAAGAGAGAAGACAGGATTTAGTAGAAAAGAGTTGCAGGATGACCAGTAGGCAGCACGAGCAACAGTTACAGACAGAACAATAAACAACAAGGTGTAGGAGAATCGTTGCTGATCCGTAACCTCACTCCAAAAAAAAAAATAAATAAAAAAATAGTTCTCTTCCGGTCGTCATGATTGAAAGAAGGTTGTGCTGTTGTGCTGGATATCAGCACGGCTCTGATTTCTGCCCTTGTGCCTACGATGGGATCCCAGTCGTGCCGATATTCAGTACAACAGCACAACCCTGTTTGATGAGTGTGATGTTAATTAGAGAAGAAGTGTTTATCACATATAAGTTACAAAAAAGTTTAATTATTTTTTACAGAGCACAAGCTGGGGTCACGGCCCACCGTTAGACATGATATGTCACCCCTGGATCAGTCTGGGTTAAGAAACCAAAAGTGCTTTCAGAGCAGGGACTTGAACCCAAGGCCTTCACCTGCCAATAACATTTTATCACAATACATGTTTATTTTTGTGAACGCTTAATGAAGATTAATGAACCCTACCAAATCCACATCACTTATAAAAGTTTATTGTACTGAGAAATGCTGAACTCAGATCCCCACTGAGAGCCGGGTTAGCGAGTGCGGTTCCACACCCAATAAACTATCTATAAGTACAAAAAACAGAACACATCGCTCACTTAAGACGTGGTTAGAGCCAGAATCGAGCCAAATGGAACCCAGGCCCCAAATTATAATTCCTTCACGATGCCCTTTAATCTTCTCCCGAGACCTTGGTTTTACCCCTGGAGTGGTTGAGAGTCTTGAATAATCCCTTTCTCAGATCTGGAGACAACTGGTCATTACACCGTGCCACATTTAACCCTGCCTTAGATGAGATAAACCGTTGGATTCCCTGAATGGGAATTGAAAACCTCGAGTCTGAGCTGGTATTCATTTTCATCCTGAGGAACGCCAACAAAGGATGTCTGATTAGAGATTAGAGATTGGAGATTAGACAGAACAAGTCAAACCGACAGCACAAGATAAATTGCAGGCATGTGAATTCGCACATCAGGAGCAATCCAACAACGTGACACAACACTGGCAAGCAGCAAAATACCACAATCGCACACGATACAGGTTCAGTCCGTGATTCATAGACACACACTCGCACACACGACAGTTTCATGCAATATCACAGTGCGTGATGTTAAAGTAGACAGTCTGTACAAACACCAGACCTGCCAACCCTGAAGAGGAATGTAAATTACCACACTTTTAGTCTTGCGTCAATACTTTCACAAATTACTGGTCTAATGTTTCCTGATATTTTCTCTGTTGATCAGAAATGAAATGCAGATGTACAGTAGGTAGAGCAAAGCTCGATTTTAATCACTTTCTGATCATCAATAATTAGTTTACGCAATTATTTCAGTTAATCCTTAATAGATCTAACTAATAAGTTAAGTGCTATGTCTTTATTTGTCTAATTCAAACTAGGTAACTATCTTCTTATCTTGCCTTGCAAAAGTATTCACATCCCTTGAACATTTCCACATTTTGTCACGTTAGAACCACAAACGTAAATAAAACTTAAGTCTTATTGGGATTTTATGCGACAGGCCGACACAAAGTGGCACCTCACTGTAAAAGGAGAAGGAAAATGCTAGATGGTTTTCAAAATTTTTAACAATAAAAATCTGACAAGTGGCTCGTGCTTTTGTATTTGCCCTCCCTTTACTCTAAAATCCAGTGGAACCAATAACCTTCAGAAGTCCCCTAAGTAGTAAATATTGTGCACCTGTGTGTAATTGTCCTGCTGGAAGCTGAACCTTAAGTCTTCTGCAGACTCTCACAGGTTCTAGGGGTATGAATACTTTTGCAAGGCATTGTAACTCGAACTTTATAAACACATTTTATTTTATAATAACATTCTCAAAATGCTCTCTGTGAGCAATGCTCTACCAAATTTGAAACAAAGCACACTACAGGATACGGAAAAACGGGGCGGGGCTTAGAGGGAAGCAGTAGTTGATACAGGACAGCTCGAAACATATACACAACTGTCAATCATTTCAGGATGATGTCTCGTATGGCGTATCTGAGATTTAATAGAAGACCTAATTCTGTTTGAACTCATATTAGCGTAATCCAACGTTAAAATACAGAATGATTACGCAAAAAGAGTAAAAGGTTGGCAGGTCCGAGACACAATAACAACAAGCAGGAACAAACCGAATGGTCCACGGGGTGAACCTTGGGGTACACCTACAATCCCACAGGACTGGATTACACCAATAAGAGATACTGAAACGTCCAGGGCTTTACCGTAAGGAGGCAAATTGAGCTGCAGGCCTGTCCTAGGTTTAGATTCAGAGACTCGTTCTGTCTCAATTCCTGTTTAGGGAAGGCGGGCGAAGGACAAGGTAGTAGTTTCATATCTCATTTTGTTTGTGTATGTGTTTGGTTTAACAAAATGCTATTTGTCGCAAAAACTAATAGAGCAGTGATTGATATATTTCACACTAATTAGTGTTCAGCAGTGAGAGCAGATCCAAACGCATCCAAGCATGGCGTGACGTTAGTGGGTTTTAGCGAGCACACGAGTCTGAGCTGTGTACCTCTGAAGTACGGGATGTAGTTGTGCTGTTGGAGCATGGCCAGGGTGGTTGGGTTCAGGGTAAGAGTCTGTGGGGTACTTCTACCATAACTACTGTAGTACAGGGGCAGTGAAGAAGAGTCTCTAGCCTGGCCAGAATATCGACCCCCAGGGGACACTGGTAACGAGTTGGAAATCCTGGGTTGTGGGGTGTATCTACTGCTCTCATATTGATCTAAACAAGGAGTCCAACACCAGCCAAGGGGGGGTGGAGGAGGGGGTGCAGTAAAATACAACCAGTCATTACTATATGTGGAAAAAAATACTGAGATTATGTAAACATCATGTGGATACATTCACATAATCGCGTTAAAGTGACACAAATCGTCTTCTGCCATAATGTCACTTATACATTTGTTTATACATTTTCAGGAACGGGTGGATGAATCATCTGAAATCAGACCTGAGACACTTTCATATACACTGCCTGGCCCAACAAAAAAAAAATCACCATTTAACGAAATGTTCTAAAACCTGAACAATTGATTTATAAATTTTTTGATGTACAAATTTTTTTTTTTATATTTCAATCCAAAACCTAAATGAAAAAAAAATGTATAACAGCTCGTTTTCCGAATTCTGATTTTGGGCTAAAAAAAAAAAGTGGATAATGAGCATTATTAATAATTATTACATAAATTATTATGAAAACAGTTAGTTTTCATACTCATAGATAATGTGACCTGTTAATTGTGTTACTTATTGGTTTCAAATTATAGCTTTGTGTTGAACTCGAGAGGCTCGTTTTCTGCTTTTGGCGCTGTTACTGTAACTGTACACATGTACACATGTACACTGTTACTGTAAAGCCCCGCCCAAAAAAAACCTGCGGCTGCTTTAAGTTGATTTATAAGCAATTTTCTGAAGGGTTATAAATTTGGCTTCTTTATATACAATGAAAATTGCATGCTCTTGAGATTTAAAAAAAAAGAAGTCATTAAAAAAGTCAAGAAAAAATAGTCATAAAGAAAAGTCAGGGCTCGTCATCCTTTTTTTTTTCAATTTTGATTTAAACACAAAATCAAAAATTTTAAAACGTGTTATAATCCTGGACTAAACAGCTGTGAGTCAATAAATAAAAAAACAACACTTTTTAGTGAGACTCATCAGAAAAAAGGCTTCAGTTTGCTAGGGGGCATAAAGATTGGACTTTGGAGCGATGGAAAAAGGTCATGTGACCTTTCACCCATCATGCATAGTGTCCACTGTACAAGCCTCTGGAGACAGTGTTATGATCTGAGGTTGCTTCAGTTGATCAGGTCGAGACTCAGCAACGTTATGGGGCAATAAAATGAAGTCAGCTGACGACCTGAACGTACTGAATCACCAGGTTATCACATCTATGGAGCTTTTCTTCCCTGATAGTACGGACAGGAAAAAAAGACAAAAAGAGTGGTTCTGGGAGCATGAGGAAATGTTTTCACACGTTGAACCGGACACAGATCGAATAAAATAATAGAGAGTGTGATTTTTTTATTTATTTTTAACCAGGCAGTGTATGATCCTGAATCTGACAAGCAGCCATGTGACGTGAATCACAACACTCAGAACAGAAGGCCTTTATAATAGATTCAATTCAATGTAAAGATGAAGAAATCTGTGTTTTGATTCATATTTAGGGAAATAAATCTAGCGAAAATGGGTAATATTTGAAACCACTGCAAACGAATGGCAAAAAAAAAGCGGCAGGGATGAACACGGCTACAGCATCGAATAAAAAAAAAAATGGGGAACCTTAATGCAAATTCTATTACATTAATTAATGTACTGATCACTGTTTATAGGAGTGTCATGAATGAGCAATATAACCAATTAAAGCTTAAGTATGTGAAAGGGAAGTAAAATGGACAAATATAAAGCTAAACATCATAAAAATCTCATTTAAAAGATACTTTAGTAGGATGTAAATAGAGACGTACCTTGTCTGCTGTAGTTTTGTGGCGAACGGGACGGGGTGTAGCGTCCGTACCCGCCCAGTGAGCTGTTAGAGCTGGGGCTGGAGGGTCTCCTCTGACGGGGGGACTTTTCCCCATCTCCCTAAAAAAAAGACATAAAGAAGCAGGAATTTGCTGTATGCGGTAAAGTTTTTACATTAAAGTGAAAAATACAAGCAGGACAAAACATCTCATATGTTCTAAACCTACAGACGATAAACCACAGATGGACTCATCATTAACAATCTGACCTTCTTCTATATGTGATAAATGATAAGATCAATGGCAAGACAACATGCGACCTCTATTAAAGCAGCCGTGTAGGCTGTACCGTACCTCTGTCGGAGTCGGGGTGAGGAACTGCGGGGACTGCGGACGGAAGGGGAAAAAAAGCAGTGGAGTGAGATGAGGTTATGCAGCAGGAGGCATGATGGTAAATAAATAAAGCATGGGTGGGGTCAGAGGTGGGAAGCATGACCTTGTTGTTTAAGCTTTAATGACGTTCATTTCAAATATCAGTTGCTGATATTTGCTTATATTTTAATGGTGAATGCGAGACGTGCGCTGAGAATGAAATTCTTTTAAATTCTTTTTGTCAAAATTCACCTGGAGTTTGTTTCATTTTCATTTCATCATTTGGCGCATGAAGGTGTCAGGTTTGTCATTTTACTTCCACTGAAGGTTTTAAAAATACATGACATCAAACGATCGTCCGATCTGTCATATTCGATCGTCCAACATCTTAATAAGTGTGTGTTTGTTACCAATTATCATTACACGTCTTATACGTCCTTATTAAACTTTGTACATATGGCAAATAATATGTTAAGTTGTTGCGTTCAGAAACAGAATAAAAATATCCAGATAGTTAACCCTGACAATATTAATATAAACAGTAATTAACACGAGTCCGCTACAGCACGTTCATGACGTAGACTGGTTCATCAGACATTTCTTATGACACAGGATGTAATCTGAATCTTTATTTTAATTCTTTGAAGTGATAAGTCCTGAACAGAGACATTCATATAATTATGCTTCCCTTCCCAATTAAAGTAATTTTAAAAAAGCATAGCATGAATAACAAACATGAAAATCCTTAAGAATGTGATATAGATGTGTTAAGTTTCATTTTAAAATATTTGTCTAAGTAAAAGTTAAATAAGATAAAGATGTACAGTATTCAGGCTTCTCCTGTGGGATCTTTTGATCCTTTATGACTTTTGCATGAACATACTGTATAATACGCTTTTTGATAGTGTAAAGGCACAAAATTAATATGATGCAGACGTCATTTTTTTGTTACGGCATGTGCATGACTTGTGCATGAATACTGCTGATTATAAATTTATGCAGTACAGTAAATGACTTTCTGCCGTGTGTGAACTCGGTGCCACTTTACATCTCTTGTGTGCAGAATCTCTCTCTTTCTGACTCTAATATTGTAATGCGCTCTGGTCATGTGACTGTTGAAACCCTTTGTAACACATTTGCATGCAAAAAAAACTTCCAGTTTATTTGTTTTTATGTATTTATTTAATGCATTATTTTTTAAACTAAACATAATAATAGTTTGAAGATTCCTCTTTAAAATGTCTTTACAGTTGTAGTGATTTCTTTTAGGTTCTCTTCGACATCGCTGATCCTGCAGCCTGTTACTGTGACTTCATAAGTAAAAAGTTATACAAACAGAATCAAATATAAGAGGAGGAATATATCCAAGCCCAAGTTATAAGGTGATGATTTCAAGTCAAACTGGAGTAAAAACTCTCTTTATGTCTCTATATAATCTCCTGCTACACTAATGCACTTATCCCAGTGTTCCACTAGAGCTTGGACACCATCAAGGTAGAAAGTTTACTTAGCACGAGAGACTGTCTGTCTGCTTCATGATTGAAACGCCGGCCTCCCAGGAACTCCTTTAATGACTTTTCCAAACATGTGGAAATGTCTTAGAGCTAGATCAGGACTGTACGGGGGATGTGGCGCTAACTGCATGTGGTGTTGGTGAATGAGTGTGTGTACAGTTCACACAGACAGATGCGTCTCTTCCGCAAGTTGGTGACGCCCGATTTTCAAAGATCAAGCGTTCCACTTGCTGAATGTCCACCGTTCGAATGTTCTCCTGCGGCTGAGAGTCTCATCACCATACTGAGCTTGAAGTCTTCTGTAAATGTCAATCATTAAGAAGAAATTTCATCCCAAGTCCCAGTTTGACTTGAACGCCCCTCGTGGATATGAAAAGCTCTACAGCGGGAAGCGTTCAGTAAGTACAGTACAGTAAGGATGGGAGTAGCTGATATCTGGACTTGCGTGCACGAACAATGACAAAGCCAAACCCTTTCCCGAGAGTGTGATATGTCTGAACCTGGCTTTATCACCAAAATATGCACAAAAAGAAAGCGAGAGAGAGAGAGAGAGAGAGAGAGAGAGAGAGAGAGATTTGAATGTAAGACATGAAAACCTGCCCATGAAAACCCAGCGAGGCAAGTTAGTGCAGATCAGAACAGCAAGTCAAGCTGTGAAAGCCTGAAACGAGGTCATTTAGGGACGAGCGGTTCAGACGATCATTAAAAAAAAAAAAAGAAAAAAGATGAGGACGTCTGACTTATGCTACTAGTTTCAAGTTGTCTGTTTATTTGTCTTGTGCACAAAATGTCAGGGAGACCTGTACACATCCCGTGTATACTGTACACACGCTAACATATACACATTAGACAAAATAGAAGGACTTCTAGCTCCTTATACTGTTAGCATGTTGATTCTACATGAAGCGCATTAGCCGCTGTAGCGCGTATTGTTTAGAGTTTCAGAAACAAACAGCAGGATCTTTTTCTCACATCTGTACAGCTGTAAATAACAACACATGCGTACTCAGTGAGGGAGCTCTTATTTTTGCTCATCTCTCATCATATGGAGACGTTTATTCACGTCTAGCCGGTGCTAGCGATAAACTAGCGGTAACCTCCTTGTGCTTGGGTTCACGCTTAAAATAGTACACTTTAGAATACGTTTTCATCGTTTATGGTGTATATTTGGTTTGTCTTGGATAGTCAGCTAATTAGGTGCCCTAGCTCGCTAGTTAGCTTCTGTTAATTTATGTTACATGTATGTAGCACATTAGTCCTGGAGGAACAAAGTTTAATTTCTCTGTGTACTGAACTGTACAGTATATGGTGGAAATGAGAAATAAAAGCCAATTGACTTGACTAAAATGTCTTTTATCTGTGGTGTGCGTTATACAACAGTTATTTCTGACTGTATAATCTGATTAGGTGAGAGGCGATATGTCACGAGTGCTGATAATAGACAGTAACAGCACTGTGACGTGTAACTATATGTATGTATGTATGACTGGGCGTGTCCCAGGTGTTGTCCAGTGGTTAATGACACTGAATCCCAAATCACACTCTAAGCCCCTGATCAAGGGCACGAACTTTTTATTTTTAAATTTTTTAAAGAGAGCACTTTTCTGTGCTTTTGATCTTAGTGACATCATTGATTACGAAATGCATTCAGATCGATGTTTGCTAATCAGCATGATAACACCACGTTGTGTCAGGGGCAGTTTTACGAGTATGCATGAACCAAGACTGCATTAGTATTGGGAACGCCAATTAGCCTAATCTGCATGTCTTTGGGAGGAAACCAGAGAACACTGAGGAAACCCACCAAGGATGGGGAGAACATGCAAACTCCATGCACACAGATCCCCAGGCGCGAATCAAACCCGGAGCCTGGAGGTGCGAGGTGACGGTGCTAATGTTGGTTTTGAACAGTTTACACGTGTATGTGAGTGTGTGTGTGAGAGAGAGAGAGAGAGAGAGCTCATGATGCGTGCGTACCTCTACATACGTCCGGTCCTCTGTCGGGTAGCTGACGTAAGGTGAGTATGAAAGCATGTCGGGTCTGTCGATGTTATAGATAGCCTTTATTTTAGGAAGAGCTGCGAGGTCTTTATAATCCAGGAACTCATCGCCCAGCTTTGCCTACGAACATATTAGATTATTTAAGAAAATCCTTTTTTTTTGGTTGTACTTTAAAACAGGCTGACTCTTTGCTGCCACCTGGTGGCGAAAGAAGGAAGGGGGGGGAAAAGGCTTATAAATAAACCATAAACTTGCGCTCGGCGTACATAGATAACTCTGCTTGGGGATCCAGACGCACTGGAGGCGGGAACGGACGTGATGCTCTCAGAGGAAGTCCTGGTCACCTGGAGAGACAGAGTCGGTCATGGTGAGTTATTTGTCTGGGCTGAAATGATGACATGACTAATAGTTCAATAATGCATCATATTTTTGCATTACTTTTCTTTTCTTTTTTTAAAACAGGAATAAAATTGTAATCTAATGAATAACCTTGTACAGTATCACACATGAGGATTTACTGTAAGAATAAGGTAGGCAGGTTAAATAAGATAAAAAGTGCAATAATAAATACACTACATGGTTTACATTAATAAAATATTCCACTATAAGTCTCGAGCATAAAAATACACCAAGTTAATAAGCAAATATATTTGTAATTCTATTTTTAAATGTATAGATTATAAGGTTAGCGTTCCTAATGTCCAGCAGAAAACTACTGACTACAAAGGAGCACGAAAAAGTGTTAATGATATTTTACAACATAATAAAGATATAAACTGTAGGAAGCAGCGTATAGCGTGAAATAAACACGGCAGCACGTCTTTACCAAGTGGAATAGGTTTTTGACCTGGTCAGTTGCTCATACACTGACGTCACACACACACACACACACTCCAAGCCTTCAGAAATGCTAACGATGGCTGGGACAAAGCCGTAACTCCTAGTACGTTAGTTCACTGTAGTTCAACTTCACTGTAAATACACAACAGCACGGGTGCAGTGAGAGCCGTGAGTCCCTGATCACATGATCATAATGACCCGGCAGGCTGGGTGGCAGGAGGGAGGGGCGCGGAAGCACACGGTGGCCCAGCAGCTCCAGACTGGCATCTACACATACACAGGGCGCGCTACAGCCGGAAGCGGGTTTCGGGAGACGCTCGTTAAAACCCATGCGGGGGAAAAGGGAGAAGGGAAGGACACGTCACAAACCTGCTCGGGTACATTCAGAACCTCGTCATTGAGCTGTATCCGGACCTGTTTCTGCAGGAAGAGTGGGGGGAGGGAGGGGGGTTACAATAAAAAAAAGATGTCAAGTGCTCCTGAGGTGGAAGATGAGACCCTGGATGTGCTCGATCACACCGAGGCAGCAGTTTAAGGGAGGGGAAAAAAAGGAAAGTGTCGGTGGAGAGAGAGAGAGAGAGAGGATGTGGTTGCGTACCTTACTCTTCTCCTCCATTCGGGCCGCTTGTCTGCAGGCAGGGTGCCAGATGGAAGAACCTGAACAACACAGAGACACAGGAGAAGGAATGAGGACCAGAGTTTATACGTGCTTTTTTTTTTTTCCCAAAAAATATCATATTTTACCTATTAAGGGAAAAAATGTTATAATATCATAAGAATATTATGTGCATCCTGTGCTTCACTTAACTTGAACTGTTGCCAGATTGAACATTTTCACCCTGTCTGCTTCGGTAAATTGAGTTTTCATTGGATTACTCTATTTTTAGTTTTAAATAGTTTGAAAGTTTAAAATGTCTGAGTGCGGCTGTGTATGTGACAAATAAAAACTTTAACTTGAATTTGAATTGTAAATGTGCCACGTCCTCCACCGACCAAAATGACATCATCTGACGCCGGTCACTTGGCGCTGAGTTACAGGACGTTAAGTTTTGAGTCATGATTTGATTCCAAGGACTGCGTGTCACCATACAGAGACATGTCTGTGCTTCCTGATAAAGGGTGTGTGAAGGTTTGGTCAAATCCCCATGAAAGCTTTAGGAGGAGTTATGAGGAGAGGAACAGTATGACGATGATGGATGACAGTCGACTTGTGACGGTGGATTGTGATCCCCCATGTGACTGAGCGAACCGGGTAGATACACACATGAACTGTAGAACAACACAATCACACCTTCAGCGAGGGAACTAATCAGAGCGGCAGCGGAGCAAAACTACTTCGTCTGAACAGTCCACCACTACACAAAGAAGAAGTGCCACCTTGTGGCGTCATTTGGTATTACAGTGTAGACACATTACTGATCGTCTGATTGTTACAGTATATTGGACGGAATTACATTAGAAAAATAGTCGGTCAGTCATCTTCTATACCGCTTTATCCTGTATTCAGGGTCGCGGGCATTAGAAAAATATAAGAAAGTTAAACATCTAGTGACCGTTTACGCTTTCTGTAAAAATTACTGGTCAGATTCCCATGTACGGTTTAGGAGGAGTTGAGGATTTGACCATCACCTTGTTTTTATGTGCAGATCATCATCATTGTTCAAGAAGGAATAAAAAATAAATTGTTAGAAAATAAAATAGCTAGTAGCAAATCTCTACTTCATAATAAAAGTCCTGTAAGGGTTCGGTCAGATTGTCATGTATGGTTTAGGAGGAGTATTTTTATTTTTATTTATTTTATTTTTATTCATTTTAAAATACTTTTTACAAAGCTTTATAAACCTTTTTATGAATCTCCATAAAACGTCAGAAAATCCTACTTCATCTATGGTTAAATCATTTATTTTTATCATTTTATTAACATCTCTATTCTCTAATGTGAAACATCTCCTCTAATTATGTTGTATAAAGTGGTTGAGTGAGTGTGTGTGTGTGTGTGTGTGTGTGTGTGTGTATGACAATAATGAGATGTGACACGGCTCTTCACGGCTGTCAGGTGTTTCCTATCTTCATTACTCGTTCTAATGAGATCATGACCAGCAGATTCGAGAGCATGAATATGTTCTTCAGATGAAACGATAATTATGACTCTGGAGAAGAAAAAAAAACTTCAAGAAACTAAATGTTGATTTGTAATAAGATTTCATAATAAGATCCTGAAGCTCATATAATAATAACAAACAAACCAACTCGGAGAAACAAAAATAATCTAGTTAGTGTCCAAGAGGACGACAGTTGGTGTGTGTGTGTGTGTGTGTGTGTGTGTGTGTGTGTGTTACCTTGCAGGTACATCTCCTCTCCTTCTCCAAACATCATGTCACAGCGCACACACCTGGCACAGGTTGGATGGTACTGTTTATCTCCAGCCTGCGACACACAAAGCACAAAACCCGTCAGGACGTCTGTTAGAGGAAAATAATCAACCATGAAGTGGTGTGATGAAGCGAAACAACATCCTGATGGTGATGCGGCAAAACACCATTAAGTACATTTTAACTCTCTAAGAAAAACATAGTGAAGTTCTTCATAGTTATGTTCAATATTCAGCTAATTCCTGCTCTCACTTACGTTATAGCAGCTATAAACACGCGATCCCACACCTCTCTCATTTTTATTCCTTTCTTTCAAAAGTAAAAAAAAAAAAAAAAACAGTATAAGAGTGTAAACTACTCTGTCTTAAAAATGTCAGAAATAATGTCAGTACTAACACTGGAAACTCTTTCCAAGCTAAATGAATGTTATTTACAGAAACCATCACAATAACAATGATTTTTAAGATAAAAAAAAAAAAATCCAGAACCGTCCACCAGAGGGCAGTGTTGGACCAGAATGACAGCAGGCATTGATTAGATCAGTGTGTCACAATTCACTCATTTTACACCCACTAGAGCGTAATAAAAATAATTTACATGTCTGATGTGACATATTTAGTTAAACGCACCTGGACAGATTTGTATATTTTAGGCAAATAAAGACCAGACAGCACAAAACCAGTTACTGTAGACCTACGCTGTGTTGTCTTTACAAGACAGAATGAAGACAAACTGCAGAAATTGACTCATATTAGCTGAAAGCAGAATAAACTAATAGCTGAAGCAATAAAAAAAAAACATCGCCATATAAATATAAGCAGACAGACGTAATAATGCAGTAGAGGCAAAACCATAACATGAACACTAATGGGTAATAATCTAGAGCATCGACAATCTTATACGGATAAAACAGATGAAAAACTGTACGTAATATCTTTCATATAGACCTGAGGTGGCCTGTGTTGCTTCAGGAAAGATTATATCATGTCATCGAAAAAATATATATATATTATATGAGATTCTAATTATATTTCAGAGGAGCTGAGTGTGAATTTCACATGTATTCACACTTTCTGTTGTCTTTATTGTTGATTAAAATACTCAGATCGACTAATAGCTAAGAGCTTTATAAATATAAAAGACACTCAGTACGGTTAGAAACAGCAAGAAAGTATTGGATTCAGAGTCACGCCCAAGGACCCGGCGGTGGTGGGGCTCGAATCCCCAACTCTCCCCTCTGTCCCAATGTACTATTATACTTTCACTCATTACGGGAAAAATCTTAATAAACATTACAGAAAATTCAATCCCAAGAGCATGACATTTTTAACATAAAAAATATATATATATGAATCGTTCCTATCTTCATTTTATTTAAGGGTGTGAATATATTTGGGCTTGACTGATGATAAACTATCAGATATTTGCAAATATTAAAGCACTTTAGCTGAATCTCCTTCTCTGCCTTGTATCCACTCAAGACAGCACATGTCCAAGCTACAGTATCATATCATGCAGTCGCTCCATATCGGCCTCGGGGCAGAAGGAGAGCGTGACTTCAGAGATTTGAGCAAATAAAGACAAATCCTGTACTTGTGTACAAGTAGAGATTCAAACGAAATGTACTCAAGTAGAAGTAGAAGTCCTCCATTTACAGAGGGACGCACCTTCAAATGTACTTAAGTATCAAATGTACAGGACTTGTATGAGCCTGTATCAGCCTGAAAAATGACCAATTAACAGCACCTCAGATTAGAGGCGTTATGAAGTCTTTACAGAGCAGAAGTAGCA
>JAQQZT010000006.1:24700070-24711306 GCA_030068275.1 Clarias platycephalus | reverse complement strand
AGAGAGAGAGAGAGAGAGAGAGAGACAGAGAGAGAGAGAGAGAGAGAGAGACAGAGAGAGAGAGACAGAGAGAGAGAGAGAGAGAGAGAGATATGAGTGTTAATTATGATACCAACACAAAAAAACAACATCCTGAACAACAGTGGAAAAACCCGTCTCGCACCAGACAGGAACGAATCATTAATGCATCAGGAGTTATCCTTAAACACCACATCCATGTGTATATGTGTTTTTTTCTCTTTTCAGTTTTAATTCTAGGGTTAGGGTTAGGTAAAGGTGTAATCTCGAATCCTGAGTGACGTAACGGTAACAAGTTCGGCCCATCACTCAGAGATCGCAGGTCTGAGTAAATTAGGGAGAAAAAACTGGGGAAAGGGAATACCAAGGTAATACTACATTATATTATTAATTTAGTAATAATTATATCATTTTTTTAATGAGAACACCACTGTGTAAGACATCTATAATAAACGCTTTGACCTTCAGCGGGAAACCATTTTTATTCTGTTGTCTTTTGTTGCAGGGAAATTCAGTCTGTTTCTGTGGTCTTAAACAGAGGCACGTCTCTGAGCCGTCGTCCCCTCTCAGACATATTGGTGATGTGAGACATACTGCATTTGGGTTACTGATGGGACGTTTGGATCATTTTAGTGACTCGGTTCTTTGAATCTCGTTCATCTAAATAAACTAATCTTTTTTTGAGTCATTTCGTTCATTTCGATCAGAAATACAATAAAATGTTACATTGTTAATAAACAGACCCCAAACACGCTCCAGCAATAACAACATTGTAACATCAAATATTACAATGCAGCTAAGGTTATGTTCTGATGAACAGAATGAGCAGCTCAGCTCTCGTATCTTCTGGTCCGAGTCGTTCGCTATTAGCGTCTACGGGAGTCACGTGACGAAAGAACAGACGATTCGGACCAACGGACTCGAGAGGTAACTACTCATTCTTGATCCCTATACGTAACTGTATGCGATGCTTTGTGCACACTCTGGTCGTGTCTGTTGTTGTTTTTGTTGCCGTTCTTTTGTTTGTACTGGTTTGTTTATTCTTTTTCATTCTGTTCTCATTTGCCGATTCACTTTGTTTTTATTTCATTATTATATTTGATCACATATTTTAAGAAATCTGAGCATTGATATTGTTACCCCGTATAGTTATTTCGGTTTATAGCTTTATTGGTCCTTCCCTTTATACATTTATTTATTTATTTATTATTATTGTTACTAATATTATCTTATTCTATCTTATTCCCCTGCAAATATTCTGAATGTGTGAGGTGTATATTTGTTTGATCTTTTTGTTGAATTTCAATCGCAAATACTTACAAAATTGCAAATAATAATATAATTGAATAAATAAAGCAAGAATATTTAAAAAAAGGTAATAATATATGAAAAATCACAATATTCAGAGAATAAATTCATAATATTTCAAAACTAAGGTACAATTATGATTTTTTTTAATCTAATAATAATAATAATAATAATAATAATAATAATAAAGAATAAGGCAATAATTTATAACACTTGAATAAAAAATTATTTTGAGAATTATACAAGCTGATATTATTATTATTATTATTATTATTATTATTAAAACCAGTCGCAATATTTCTAAGAAAAAAGTTGTAATATTTTACAAGTAAAGTAACTGCAGCACAAATGAACAAAAAGAATCACTGCTGGCGATGATGGAAAGGCACCAGAACACCCAGTACACTAAATAATCTAGAACTGCAGCATCAGCGGACGATTATTATTAGTAGTAACAGAAATATGAAATGACTGAGTGACAGATTGTGTTTATTCAGAAGGCTGCAATCAGCACGGCATTGTGGGTAACGTACTGTAGGAGACACTTAACTGAAGCAAGAATCTGTGAAAGAAGCCCAAATCACTCACACCCCCAAGTCTTACACCATCCACACACACACACACACACACACACACAGATTCTCATAAAACATCACCACTACAGCCACTTGTTTTGCACAGGAGTGGAGTTAAAACCGGTTTGGCTCAGACATACCGACAGCGCCGCGTTTTACAGCGTCCTGTACGAGCGAGCTCTGCCCGCTTACACAATTGTCTCCTGAGGATTAAAGCATTCACGGAGCGCTGGCGATCTATACACACTTGTCGCTTACACACAGGACTTTCAGGTCTTTATTTAAACACGAGAGCTTTGCAGAGGAACATCCGCGCAGGACGACGTGAAAACATCCGAAAAAACACCTTCACACCGAGCAACAAAGAAACAACAGCATTCAAACTAGTATTCTTCTTCGCTTCTGGTCTTATTAACTTCACGAGGTGACAACAAAACAAGCTGGGAACAAAACGAGACGGCTGGTGTCTAACGTGCGGGACAACTCGTTTTGCTAAACACAAATATAAATGGATGAAAAGCACCACGTGCGGTTTGAGGAATAAAGAACGGCAGCTTGTCTAACTGCTGTAGTATGAAAGGAATAAAATGCGGAAAAGGAATTAACTCTCACTCCACCCAGGCACTGATTATTTCCCTTTAACAGAGCAACATGGATATTACCCTTCATACCCTTCACACCGAAATAACTTTTATAACTGTATCAGTTTGCTTAACCTTAAGTCTTAACAGCGGCTGGAGCTGTGTGACATCATACTAAACTCCGCCCGTAAATCTGATTTATTTCATTTATATATTTTACAAGGGGTGTCCAAGTCAACCCGGGACTTTTGATAAAAGTGCAGAATAACAGAACACCAAACTTTCTCTATATAATAACGCCTGTCTGATTCACGTCTGAAACGCCGGCCTCCCAGGAACTCCTGAAATGGCCCAAACATGTGGAAATGTCTTGGAGCGATGGAATGTTGCAATACCTCCCAGCCGAGTTCCTGTAACGTGCAAGTGGTGCGACAAGTTATCCGTCGATTTTCAAGGATGAGTTTTGACCTGGGATCATCATTCACGGACGTACGGCCTTCTTTCAAATGTGTGCACAGTCTCATCACCGTACTGTGCTTGAAGTCTTCTGTAAATGTCAATCAGTTTTACGCCTTCAGTCACCAGACACTTCATCACAAGTCTTGGTTTAACTTGAAAGCCCTCTCGTATATACAGTATATTTACATAACTCTTTACGGCTCCCTTTGAGTTCTGTTCTCTGCAGCTGCACCTCCAGCGAGGCATGCTGGGAATGTTTACAAGCCTCTTTTCAAACTAAAACTATTTCCTGACCTGGAACAGGAACGACTTTTTGCGCCGTGGATCATTAAACCCGACACCAGCGCGTCTCCACTCCACCTCTGAGAAGAGTATCCGGGCGGGAGATCGACCCGCTCGTGAGGACACGCGTACGTCTCATTCTTTCCACTTGCATTTTTGTTACAACACACTTTTCCTTGGCACGGGTCTCCCCGTTAAAACGACTGTAAAAGCGTCTTCGTGTCTGAGCGGATGCTCCTGAACTGAGATGAACGCCGATAAGGACGCCTTCCTCAGAACCAGGCTGTTGAAATGTAAGAAATGTGGTTACTGGAGAGATGCCCGCTGTTTGACGGTGCCCGCTGGGGCCAACACATGGTTCCAATAAAGATAAGAATGCTGAAAGGATCAGGAAGACGTGCTTTTTAAAAAGACGCAAAAAAGGGGGTTACCGAATCAAATTAATATTTTGAAAAACAACAGAAAATCCATGGAGAGCAAGATATGCATCTGGATGTGTCGTGGATTGATGTTTATTCTGTTATAATGCATGTAGGGAGGAAATAAAGCACTTTCATGTTGAAAAGGATCTCTGCCATCATACTGAGATCAGGAATAAAGGAAAAAATGTCAATAAAAATGTCAGAACAGGAAAAACCACAACTTTTTAAAAAGAAAAATCCTTTTATAATTGCACAATAAATTCGATTAAATCATAAAACGAACTCTTTATGCATTTGAGCTACCCACATTAAAACACATAAAGCTGAAGTGCAGTAATGGGACTCTAGTGTGATACTTTAGCTAATCAATCGTCACTTCTGTGCCCTTTAACCTGCCGAAGGTCAGCATCCGGGATCAGTGCGACACGCTGCGCCGTGGCGCGCTAACACCGACCGGCTAGACATCCACGCACATGCATGTGCGCTATTCATTTCCCGAACCGCTTCGGTGTTTGAGGACTTGAAGCAGGTCTGCTATAAATAGGAGGTCATGTGAACCATCGTGCTCTGTAACGCAGCACCGGGCGTCCGCAGGCACGACGCTGCGTTCTCAACACTCGACCTGACCCACCTGCAAACTCTCCATAGCAACAGGAAGACATTCACGAGTTTTTGTGTTGACATCGATATTTTACTCTGTTGCGTACATTTTTATCTGACAGCAGACCATCCCAAATCTCAGACATAACGGCATCCGCAAGCTGCTGACGTCCAACATGAACTGCGTCTAAAATCTGATGACAGCATCGTGACAAAGGCTGTTCCATTTCGAAGACCCTTTCAAATCAAATGCCCAACGTACTGTATCCCCAAGATTCTTTGCAAGCCGGGGATGTGACGGTTGGTGGAAGGAGTGCAAATTGGTTTCAATCCATCCTTCCAGGAACCACTAGGGACCATGGAGGCCAATGGGGATTACCACTGTATTTATTCCCATTTTATTACCATAGTAGGATCTCCAAGTCAACTTTCACTGTCTGTAACACTTTATCCTGTATTCAGGGTCACGGGGGGGCCTAGAGCCTATCCCTGGAGACTTAGGGCATAAGGCGGGGTACACCATGGATGGTACACACACACACAAACGCTCTCACTCACACACTTTGGGCAATTTGGGAACAGCAATTAGCTTAATCTGCATGTCTTTGGACTGTGGGAGGAAACCGGAGAACCCAGAAGAAACCCTCCAAGCATGAGGAGAACAGGCAAACTCCGCGCACACAGACCCAAGCAAGGCGGGATTCAAACCCAGACCCTGGAGGTGCAAGGCGAAAGTGCTAACCACTAATGCACCGCGCCTCCCAGTTAAACAATACTATTACATAGGACAGATGAGACAGGTGTTGGTAAAAGAGGTTGCTATATGACCTTAACCAACAGCAGCTCATTAGAGATGTATTAAATCTCCATAACAAGTCCACCTGCGGTTGTGAAATTCTCCACAGACCAGTTCGGTCTAAACCAGGTATCACTAAATGGCGGACCTCGATCTGGATCCGGACAGTTCTTTCTGGACCCTCATGCTTTTCTGATCAATGAGAATTATTAATATACCAGTGATCTAGCGCTTTTTTTCTCGAGGTGGGCGTGGCTATACGCGTGACTCAACAGAAGTCACAAGCCAACGAAGACCGCAAAGGATGCAGCTCCACAGCTTATATTTCATAGCTGGAGAAATAATAGTGAATAAAAAGAATTAATTATTTATTGAAAACTATATTTATGACCCTCGCATGGGTTTGTATCGCGTCCTAGATAAGAACAGCTTTATCTCAAAACATCATTATAGCTCACAGCCCGAGGAGGCTTATTGCTTAAATTTAGTGAGGTTTATTCACTGATTTAAAATATTAATCTCATAAAGTTTTTTGAGTTGCATGACTTTCACACTTACAGTGCACGAGGTGAAAGAGTTTGCACCAGTATATTAGTATATTACTAGCACTAGGAATAGCATTGCTTTGTGGCTGATTAGCATAATGTCACAGGGAGACTTTCTAAACTTTAATTAAAATCAATTTATACTAATAAAATGTAAAAAAAAAAAAAAAAAAAAAAAAAAAAAATATATATATATATATATATATATATATATATATATAAACATAATAATAATATAATGTACCAAGTGATCTTGAAAAGACGTTAGAGGGTGAAAAAAAGACCAAATATCTCACGGCACGGTGCTGTAAGTGTGTCATATATTTAAGAAGTACATGATTTATATATACCGTATATCACAGTGAAATACTGAGGTTTATTGTAATATTCTAAGGATTCACTCGATGCTTCACGACCTCTAACTGACTCTAATCTGCCCTGAGGTTGTCTAGATCCTCCTCACCTCACCCGAGCACCTCTCACATCCCTCTCAAACGATCCATATATTACTCACTGTACTGTAAATAACACACGACGTGCCTCACAGGTGCAATTCAGCAGGAAAATATGATACCAGATAACTGACAGGCTTAACAGTGTGTAATTACACCGTTAGAATAGAACGCAAATATTTAATCATAATTGGATAATAATTCACCTTTACAGTACTGCGCAAAAGTCTAGACGCCCCCATATCATATCCTCATATTTTGATTCCAAAGAGTGACACTTTCTTGTATTTTTAATGTAGTCTTGAGGAACAGAATGTAAGAATAAAATCTTAAACAATAACCCTGTGCTTTAGATTTCAAGAAAATTACACAATAATATTACACATTTTTCAACCAAATCTGGTCTTGTGACTGAATTCCAGCCCTCTAGCAAACTCTCAGTTCACGTGAAAACTTTAAACTGGCTGCATCACAATCAGAACAAAAGTGCTGTCTGCCCTCTTCTGCATACATGAGCTCACAGACGCATGTGATTGGCTGCTGTTTCGCTGACTGACAGGTAGAGAGAGTACAGCACCTCATCACTTCCACTTAAACAACTCCTGATCATGAAGCCTCCGGCGCCGTCGAGTTTGTAACTTGCATCCATATTTAAAATTGTTTTGTATTAAATTAATTTAATAACAAACTCGGAGGACTCAATGAAAGTTTTGCTTCACTTGCATTGATATTTATTGATCTACTCATTTCTTTCTCTGAAGATAAAAAAAGAAATGTAGACATTAATATATAAAGTATAAGACAGGCTTTTCTTTTTTCATGCAATGCTACCATAGTGTTCCCATATAATATAGATTAAAATATATATATATGTTGTCATATCACACACGCCCACCAGGGGCACCGCTATACATCTGCCGAACTTCTGACTAAGAAAACTCTTTTCAGTTGCCATAGGGTCCCTGGCCGTCAGTCGTTCTCCTGAACATTCAGCGAGTGGAACATCTGATGATTGAAACCTGACAGATAACTCATCACCAACTTGCGTAAGAAAGAAACGCACATGTTCGTGTGAACTGTACACACAATCATTCACCAACACCACTTCCACATTACAGGAACTCGGTGGGAGTTATCGCCACATCCCCCGTACAGTCGTGACTCCATTTCAAGCCATTTCCACTCATTAAAGGAGTTCCTGGGAGGCCGGTGTTTCAGACGTGCACTGGGATAAGTGCATTAGTGTATCAGGGGATTGTATAGAGAAATAAAGGGAGTTTTTACTGGACAATCAAAAGTGCTGCTTTGACTCAAACGTCCATCATCTTAATTGCAACTACAGTATAAATTTCCGACTGTCACATTTGTAATTTTGCTCATGTGTTTGACACTTTTATCTGAAGCACTTTTGTCACTTTTATTCATTTGCATTCAATTCCGATCTCAAAACCCAGCAACAGAGCACGAACAGGAAGCAAATACGCCACCATCGCTCTGTCTGCTGGCACAAAGTCACACGTTACATCATCTCTGGTCTCCGCTGCAAGCCTGGATCGAGTGACATGGATTCTCATCGGCTCAAAATGGCACAAGTGTCATATAATCCCCCCCGTGTTGATGGATGCCTCTAAAACCCTGCTTCATTTTAAACTCGGTTACAGTTATTTCCCATGAACACCAAATGTTATTCTGTCACTACTAAGCTGTGAGAAAAACATTTAGTCCAGCCAGGGAACAAGTGAGTAATGGGAATAAAAAGCTTCTATTCCAGAGCAAAGGTTACCGACGGATCCAGGAGGTGACACCAGATATTTCCTGGAAATGGGATTTGGATCACGGCTTGGACAGCTTGCAGGTGGAGAACAGGCGCTCCGGTCCAACATTTACACTCGCTCTGCGTCGGGCTGGTTAAAATTATTAGAGCGTGATGTACACCAGAAGACTGCAAGATGTAGTTTAGTGCAGTCAATTAAGTCTCTCTGGTCTAAACCTGAGAAATGCCACACCCCACTGTGAAATTCCCTCCTGGTAGCTGATGGACGCCGAGATCCAGTCGCGTTGCGATGTTCCTGTGTGATAATGAGGTGCTGGTTCTATATCTAAAAAAAAAAAATCTACATTCTTAAACAAAACAAAAATTTTATATTATAATATTCAAATAGAAAAAGTGAAAAATGAAGTCCTTGTGTAACAGTGACTTGGATATTAGTAACCCAGTGACCCAGTGTAAGGATCTAGCCAATGACGGAAACTTCGAAGCACTTTCGTAAGTCGCTCTGGAGAACAGCGTCTGCCAAACGTCTAAATGTTAACGGAAATATAAAGCTTGCATGTATAGAAATTTAAATATCTAAAAATGAGGTGTACATACTTTTAATGATAGACTAAATACAACGTTTCACTTGTCAAGGTAAACCGACTTGTTGACTTCATGTTGTTTAAGGCAAGCTAATAAAAAATATGCTATGTGTTCAAGTCAAACCGGGACTTGCAATGAGTGGAATACCTGCAGAAGAGACGCATATGTCTATAGGAAGTGTACGCACAATCAATTACCAATATTCCCTATACAGTTCTGACCTCGCTCCAAGCCATTTCCACATGTTTGAGACACTAAAGGAGTTCCTGGGAGGCTAGGGTTTGACTTAAATCAGACAGCCAGTGTTTGCTTATTTTAAGCATTTACTGCTAAAAAATCTTTTTTTAAAGTAAGTATACGTCTGTAAATAAGCTTAATATTATTATATGTGGTTTAGTTCAATCTTATAATAAGAAATATTACAAAAATGTGACTAGATTTAAGATATTTAACTTGCTTGCAAGATGTCAATTTTTGCAGCGTATGAATATATTATAATAACCTGCGACATTAGTGACGTCTCTCGTCATTAGCATACCTCTGGAGTAAAAGAGTAATTCATTATTATTATTATTATTATTATTTAAACAATAATTTCTGTATGTACACACAAATCAACCTCAGCATCTGTGACACATCACCAGCGTCTGTTTATGTCGCACGCCTTCTCTATTATATAAACACACACACACACAAACACACACACACAGTTGGCCCAGCCTGTTGCCCGGAGGGTCCAGATTGCATTAGAGCTCATGGAGCGCGTTAGCAACAAACTTCATCACGACTCCTGGCACTAGGTGGAGCACTGAAATTGTTGTTTTTGTTGATTACTCGCATATTTAATAAAAATTATCATGCTGATATCGCTACGTGAAAAAACCATCAGCTTCCAGCTAAGTCATAACGATTTGATTTAGGCAGTGATTGATTTTCATTATAACATATTACATATTCTTATTTTCCTCAAACACACACACACACACACACTCTGCATGTCACTAATTTGCTTGTTCTACATTTGCTCACATCGATCCTTAAAACAAGCCCCCCCCCCCCCCCCCCAACCAAATGCCACCCCATTCATTTCCTTAATTCACAGAATCATTATATGATATTTGTTCTGGTTCTGAACTTAACACTAAGGATAACATGTGCACTGCCACCCCTCAGCGTTTCTCTGCCACCCCTGTTGCCCACCTGTTGTCTAAAAACTAATAATTCTAACTATTTTATGGCATCATTCCACCTGTATGCTCAAATATATGTTGTAACCTGCATTATGAAGTTCCTATTCAATGTCATTAAGGTGTAAAGAATAATATTTAAAATGCAAAAAAAAAAAAAAGTTTTTTAAATTATTATTATTTATAAAAGTAACGTTACAAAGAACCTGTACCAGAACACCAGCCTCACCTTTTTTCTCTGGCATTTTCCTCACTCTTCACTGCCAAGCTCAGGTGTAAATCCAAATCAATACCTGATTTTAATTCCTTTAAAGAATCGAATGGAGTAATCCTGTTTATCCCAGTTTACTCTCATCCACCATCCTCTCTCTCTCTCTCTCTCTCTGAAGACTATTGGCTCTGATGTGAGCACACGCTGGAAGTGAGGGACTCATGTGTGTGTGTGTTAAAGGCACACGGCTCAGAGCTGGCTGGCAGGGTTGCCAGATGGACAATAAACCCGTCCACAAGCTGGATGTGTGTCCTGGGTTTGTGCAGTACTGTAGTGTGCAAAGGTCCCAGACACCGTATTATATCTGTAGTATATATATGTTTATTATGTCTGCATTATTGTGTACATTAACTTACCGACCGGTTTTCAGATGGAAACAAATAAAAAAAAACAATCTACTGTAATGTAGGCTCCAGGAGATAAAGTTTTTATCAAAAAGGACTCTCCAGTATATTCTCCAGCACGCTCAGTAAAACCTACAAAGTAAACCTGTTTCACTTGCACAAATCTGAGTTCTCACATCAAATACAGAACATGTTAATTTTATTACTCTTTAGTGACCTCTATAGAAGCTTCTTTTATGTAGAATGTTTTTCAAAGGCATCTTTGCTTATGCCATTTTCTTGTACGTGCCCAAGACATTTGCACAATACTGTAAATAAAACAGCCGTTAGGTTTTACTGAGCGTGCTGGAGAATATGAGTTCTTCTTTATTTTCTCGCTCCTTTCTATTTTTTTTCGTTGTTGTTTCTGTGTCTCCATCTGAAATCTGGTCTGTCATGTAATATGTTGCTTTCTTTACAGGTTTGCAAAGATTCTTTTGTAGTTTTATTTAGTAATTTTATAGGTATATTTGGAAATAGTGAATTAAGGTTTTGTACATACAGTACAGTAAAAATGTAGACATGATAAACATATAGAATAAAATGTGTACTATGTGTGTGTGTGTGTGTGTGTGTGTGTGTGTATACATATATACAAATATGTATATGAGCACAACACCTCTGATTAGAACACCCGTAAAGTGGAGTGATACATATGTACTTAAACGTTCCAGTGCTGTTATGGTCTACTGTACTCGTGGAATGCTTGATTGGAAATAACTGTTGTATTTAAAAAAAATCTATGCATCCATATATGCAGTACATATCTGTATCTACACTGTATGTAAACTGTATACTGTAGATTGCCATTCAAAAGTTTGAACACAGCTTCTACAGTAATTGCATGTTATTTCCTGATTTTTATTTCTTTTTAAACTGTAAAAAAATGTTGACGACACTTAAAAAAGGTGCTTTGAACAGTTGAGATGTATATCTGCTACTTCTGCTCTGTAAAGCTTCATAACGGCTCTAATCTGAGGTGCTGGTTGTTAATTGGT